>VNWY01000506.1:0-40369 GCA_009869845.1 Pseudachorutes palmiensis | reverse complement strand
GGTTTGAACACATCAAAGTAGAAGGTAGAAGGGAACAATGATCTTCTTTTTAGCAGAGTTGACATTTATCCTGACCGAGTTCCAATTGTGCTACATCGCACTTAGGTATCATCCAATGGTCAAAATGGAATTCGATCCAATTACTGTCCCAGTACAAATCACCACAGACTATCAACTACTTTCAGTGTACGAATATAAAGACATCAGGTCTACAAAGCACAAGAATGAAATGTACAAGCATAAAACGTTAAACCTTGCAAGTGTGAGGAAGAGGAGTTCAGTTTCCTGCTCTTTGGAAATATTCTTCCCGTCTTTATCCAAACCAATACCAATTCAAACTTACCGGGAAGCTCGAGGTTATCCGATCGAGTGGCCACAAGTGATGGTCCTGTTGACATTTCGAGAACATCCATTTGTTAGAAAGTATGAAGTGAGCAACCCGTACGGGACTGTTCATTATTTCTTCATTTGGGAAGTAAAATTGCAAGAATTCAAAGCTATTTCAGTTCAACAGGATAAGGAAACTAGTTCGTTTGAAGTTGATCTTGTCTGCCAAAATTGCGTCCCGGATGATTATATTTTCATGAAAGTTTCATGTACAGTTAGACATTCCTGTAAGAACCAAGTGGAAGCGTCTATGGTAGCAATTTCTTCAAGACTCGGGTGGGTAAATGAACATGAACGCTTGCCTCCATTTCGAATTCAACGTCCAGGAAATCAAGAAAGACTTACAAGTAAAGCCCAATTTTGCTGAATTTGTTCAGTGTCTGGTTGCAAAGAATATGAGTTTCTATACAATGAATCAGTTAACTGACTTTGGTCTAAATCACCCTAAACTTTCATTCGGTCCAGTGCAAGACCATACCGGCGTTGCGACTATTGTGACGGAAACAGACAGTTTCAATTTCATCACGTGTGATGGAGTCAGTATGGACGCATTGTCAATGATGCTGTTCATAAAACCATTCCAACCATATGTGTGGGTGTCCCTCGGAACTGCTGCAACGACTAGTCTCATAGTAACCGCCATCCAACAAATTGTTATACACAAGTTTAACATGGCGAAACTCCTAAAGTTTTTAGCAATGATTCTTGGACCAATCATTGAAGCTCCAAATGAATTCCAGAGCGACAGAATTGGGAACTTTTTATTTATAAAAGTTCAATTTGCAACTTGGCTGCTGTTAAGCTTAGTTGTCACTCACAGCTACAAAGGTGTGTTTGTGGCCCTCTTGGCAGTTCCTAGTGCCCCACTGGCTATGTGGGAAAAGTTTGAACAAATTCAGAATTTCACAATCTACAGTCCAATCAAACAGTCAATGGAAGCGCTTTCGAAGCTGACTTCATACGACGGACACACCTTCGGAATGTGTTCAGTTTACGGTGCAGGCTTTCAGTGTTCTGACATTGCAGGTGGACTGCAGACTGTTCCCACCGTCCGCAACAACTCGCAAGAGGGAGCGTTTGACAAATTCAATCTTGTTTTGTATTTTCAGAATAGCTACCCACTTTATGATGAAAAGTTGTCCACTTGCAACCAAACAGCTTTTGGTTACTGGAACTCCGAATTGGATTCGTATTTGAACTACTTCCGGCAGAGTTCAATCGGTGCGAGGAAAATTTACTTGAAGGGAAGGGAGATTTTAAGTCCTCAACTACGAGGGTGGTCAGTTGGAAATGTCCCTAATACAAAAATCTACACCAGCTTTACTCGTATTCAGGCTGCCGGCATTTATGCCCGCTGGAAATATTGGTTCACAAAAGGATCCACATCTCGTTTTGAAGGGGATGAAATATCCCAACTTTCTTTTGAAAAGTTGACACCGATGCTCTACTTTCTACTCATTGGTCTCCTCTTGTCCATCATCAGTTGCACTTTTGAAATGTTATTCAAATGTTGGAAGTATTTGTACCAGAATATAATGGGAACAAAGGTTATCATATTGTAAATACAAACCAGTAAGTATAGTTACATACCTTCGTAAACTAATTAAAATATTAGTGGTTACCCGGGTAGTTCAGCAGCTACCTAAGAAAATTGTGCTATACCCAGATATTTATGGTATTTTAGGTTGTTCTCCATTTATTTTATTTGTTATTTTAGGTTGTTCTCCTTCTCTCTCTCTATCCTCATGTCTGGCCGCGACACATGAGTCAGCTTTCCATTTGGCAAGGGAAGACTCAGGCAAAGTCAAGTTGGCGAGTTGCCAAGTGAAACTCAGCGTCATCTCCCGAATAGGGATGGAACTGTTTTCTCCCTTCCTGGAACCTTCAAGGGAATCGTAACCTTTGCAACAGTTGAATTGTGGGTCCTGTTTTTTTTTTCAGGTCAATTGATTTCCGGTTGCCCCCTCAGACTCAACAGTAACTGGCAATCTAAGAACCACAGGAGAATAATGCTGGAGAATTATTTTGACTGCCATGCCTCATGCACGTGTATGTTACGAAATAGGATCTGGTGGATGCACTTTGTTACCCTCACATTAATTCAACTGGTTAATTTCTACAATGAACTAATTGCATAATTCATTTCTAATCAAATGGCATTGGTTCCTTTACCTAAAGTTCGTTGAACTTATGTAAACTTATGTAAACTAGATTAAACAAGCACAAACTTTGTATTTCATTTGATATTATTTTATTACATTTTGATGTTGGACGAATAATTTCATTTCCATTTCATAATTTGTTCTTTTCTTCCTACTAAATTAAACTAATAGCTCAACTGGATCAGAAATTCATGACTTCCAAATTGAGAAAATTACTTGAGAAAGAAGCTAAGCTTGTACGAGAGTCCTAACCAGTTGACAACATTTCATACGCGCATGATCAACGATTGATGGCGTCACAGAGCCACACAACAATGGAACAAGCGAGTAATATAATTGAGAATGAGAACTTCCCTGCGCAGTCGCCCCTTTACAAACATTAATTTCCCTTAACTTCTGGCTTTGTCACCATGTACATAAATAAGAAATCAGAATCTAATTGTAACTTCCAACTACAAACTCCCGTCTTGAGAATCCAATTCTCAAGAAGACTAGACTTATTTGGAGCATTGAAGATTTACCTTAATTGGTTAATTGGAACAATCCAATCAAAATGAAATAACTTAAGTGCGGCTTCCTTCCGCTGGAGCTTTGGGAGCTGCCAAAATAGATGAGATTACGATCACACTGATGATTGTTGTCCTTTATTGTCGACAAAAGTGTCGGTTTAGATTCATTTAGAGTGGGATGTACTTGAACTGCTGTTGCTGCACGAACTGCTTTGATGTTGGTGATGGACAATAGGGGGCGGGTGTGTGGTCGTCAAGCAAGACGATTGGGATGAAACCGACGACTGTTGCTGTTGCTGCTGTTGATGAAGCTCATCCGAATGGAATGAAATGGACATACCAGAGTCTAACGAACCACAACTCCCACGACGGACTGGTTTACCTAAAATCAAAAGTATTTGGGGTTATAAAGGTCAAAAAGGTAAAAAGTTTTCAACTTACATTGGTCATTGATATCTAATAGGGAGTTGCTGAACCGCTTCATTTTCTCCCACATCTACGCCAGAGTCTCGATTTTCCTTTGAGAGTGACTCGATGCGAATCATTTCATCTGATTCTGCAATAGCCTCTCTGAGATCCTCTGCAAACTTTGCCCTGTCGTGTTCATTCCTTGCGTTTAGATTGAGGAGCACGGTGTCTCCCCTTTTCAAACACATGCCAAAGTCGTAGTAACTATTTGTGAATGTGAGTAGCGTGATGCCTGCTAGTGGGTAGCTCTGCCGGAAGGAGTAGGTCACGGAGTTCCGCTTCTTGTGAAATATTTTGGTTAGGACGAGAATGTCATTGAAAAGGAAGACTTCTCGCTGGTGACTTCCAGACTTTTCTTTCTTGTTAATATCAGCCACTTCGTAGAGGCGACAGTAGCAAACCAGTCTTCGATGAGGCAGTGCCAGATTCTGAAAACCATAATTTAACATTTAATGGATGAATTGGATTTCCTGATTGTAGTGTTCCCTACCGGTTTCTTCCCAACAATTGTTTGTTGAACTTTCATCACTTGAGTCACATGATCAGATCCCGTTCGAAATTCAGTCTGTTTGATCCGTTCGTAAATGGAGACCAAAATGTCCCTTTCAATGTCACTCCCGTCATCGATCCCCCTCAGGTTCCGAATAAAATCTTCCATTTTCATACGCCGGTCGGACTTCAAGTGTGGCGTGTGCAAGTCCGTGTTCAGCATAATGATCGCAAACGCCAGGACAAACACAGTATCAGAACCATTACGAAATTGAGACCTGCAACACAAATTAATCTCATTAAGCAGGCTGTGTTCTTAAATGCTTCTGGGCATGCGTAGATTTTAATTAAAAAATATCCCTAACAGACTCCCTTCACCGCACAAAACTTTCACTCCTGTGAAATTTAATTTGCAATAAAAATCGCATCCGGCACAGATGTGGCTAATCCGCCTTGAAAATTACTACACACTTTGACGACTCCGGGAAAAGGAAAACTTTGAAACTGGCTGGCGTCTGTAAAAGTTTAGTGGGATTGAAAGCGTCGGTATGAAATCGAACTGGTGAAAGGATTAGGATCCGAAAGTTTTAACTTAGAAAGCTCCGAAACAAATAAAGTTTGTTGAACTTACGTTACATGTGGATTACAAACTGCGTATCTTCTGCTGAATGTTTCCATGATCCTTTCTATCTTTTGTGCCTCTCCAGGCATCCGGAGGAAGGACTGGAATCTCCTGAGTGAGAGGTCAATCGGAAGACTCGAGAGGTCAATCTCATTGGCAAAGTGCTCGAGACAGGCAATGGAAAAGGGACTTTGTAAATTAGCCAAGTACTCTCCAATCATCTGCTTGCTCAGACCCTTTCTTGAAATCAGGAAACGAGCCACCGAGGATGAGCTCCCTTCCAAAAACTTTTTCTTCACCAAGTATGCAATTCCCACTTCCGGTTTCTTGTTGAACAAGTTGAGACCAACGCGATACAATCGCTTCCTTATGACTTCGCATTCAGCGTCGGAGCGGGCTGGACCTTGCTTTGGGCTTGAGCCATTGCTCATCACCAGAACAGGAGAAGACATTGAATTGTTAGGGGAGGCTCCGAGTCTTTTCCCATTCGGACTGCTTCCATAAGAACTCGGCATTGTTCCATAACTATTCGGTGCTTGGAAGAATTGAGCTTGTGAGGGTTGCTGGGAGGCTGCGGCATATTTGAGCTGGGATTGATGATAAGCATGGAGGTGCTGTTGGATTGGAACTTGGTGTGGATGGGGGTGGTGGTGGTGATTCGGAAGACGACTAGAGGTCACCACCAGGTCACTCGGGGGACTGGCCACCTTTCCTCCAGGATACGTTCCAGTCTGAGGGATTTGTGGTGAGGAATGACTTGGATGAAGGGACGGTGGCCATTGTGACTGTTGGGCTTCGGCGCCATCACCAAGGTCAGGGCAAGGTGACCTTGAGAGCTCGCCAGAATGGATTGAATCCTCTTCCTCGTCACCGACGCAAATTATCTCCTCTTGCTGTTCCTCTCCGCTGTTGTCCAGTTCGACGCAAATAGTCGAGACGAACCTGCGTATTGGAAAATTTAATTAATTAAAACCCTCGTCTATAATTATAAATTTGGGGCAATATTGAATTATGATATGGCTTCATTATTTCCGCCCACAACAAGGACTCCCAAGGATGACGTCAGTAGGGAAAGTAGCCGTGACTTTCTCTTTATTTTGTGCTCTTAAGAGACATAGGAAATCCCCATTCATTCACCATTCCCTGTAGGTTTCAAGTCCATTCATTCCTCTGAACAATGTAACTAAAAGCTTCCGCTTCCAAGCGATCACAGTTCCAAGTCACGCTTCCATTGGATGCCCAAACAACCGCTTAAGATTCCATTTCCTCAAAATTCCAAAATAAGCATTGTGAAGGTTACTTGGAAGTTACTTTAGGCCTTTTGCTTAAAGGAGAAAGCGGAAGGTAGCAAAGGGACAAAAGGTACCGCACTTTGTGGAATTGCTTTCACCGTCAGATCAAGGAGAAAGTCATCTGCAGAAATTCCCATTTCACCAAAGGCTTCGCCAAAGGCGAAAGGCTTATAATCAGAATGCCATTAGAAAGTGCATTGTCCTTATCGCTACAGTCCAGCCTTCACTTTTCCTTTACCTTTTCATGGTGACAATTTCTCGTTAACGGAAACCTATTTCTCTCAAGGGAAGATTGGAAAACTGCGGAAGACTGGAGACTACATTTTCCCCAATTTGGACCAAGCAAAGAGACACATAAGGAGCTAAGGTTTAAGGGAATTCAAGAATAATTCCTGCATTCGCGAGAGTCTATTTTTCTAAATGGTCCTCTGTTGGATTTTCATGAATAGAAATGATGCTCTCCCAACTTGCTTCTATTGTGTGCCTTGGAATCTAGAAATCTAGGACTAGAAATCCCTTGCTCTTACCCATTTGTTCCTCCTGACGGAGTAGTTGGAGGGACGTTGTTATTGATCCTCCTGGAGAGACGTCGTTCTGTCTTGATTCGCTGGAACTCCTTCACCATGCTATACCTACACAAAAGAAAAAGAAAATATTGTCAAAAAATAATCATCTTTTGTCTAATCTAAATCCTACAGGAGGAAAAAAGTTATCAAAAACTGGGGAAAAGTTATCACAAAAAAAGTTTTATCTGGTGGAATTAATCCTAGAGCAATGCTGTCACACGTGTAAATTAAAAGAACTTTCATTGATCGGAGTAATGTCGCATTGGCGCGGGTGTGACGTTTTCGAGCCTCTTTTGACATTAATCAAGTCACAATTTCCTGCGATGAACTCCTTTAACCCAAACGGTCATCTCACTCTAACCTCTTGACTCTGTTAAGATAATTCCAGTAATGGATGTGACGCACGTCCTACTTGAAGACGTGCGAGAATTGATTGTGCGAGGACATTTGGTGTCGACAGTTACCGCTTATCCAAATGTTGTGATTGGCAACATGCAAAAACGGAACCTTCCAATAGAAAGCTGTGCCAAAAACTTTTCCATGTGAGTCAGTCACTCTTGATTTCCATGAAAAAAGATATGCATTAAGAGTTGAATTCGAGGTTCATATTACAATCAAGGATCCTGTCTCGACCAGTCATGAAACTACTCCGTGGACAGGCAAAGGCGATCTAGATTTTCCAACTGAATAACAAGATGATCAAGTTTTGGTTTTTTCCGCCCATTTGGGAGTATTTAGAATGGAATTGAATGCGGAATCTAATTCTCCTTTGAGCTTAAATCTCTTGCCAATTTCGGATTTCCCCAGAAGGAAATGGAAGTTTGTATCCATCTTATGCTGGATTGGAACTGCATTTTGATTGGGTCTCTTTCTGAACTAAGATCCTCATTGGAGTTCAAGTCACATCCGCCTTAGTGGATGTCGAACAGCCTGATGGATTACAACAAAGCCAACTTCAACTGTATCCTCAAGTGTGTGTGGATCTTGTCGTTATGATACGCACATGCGCCACAAACCTCACAAACCAGGAACTTCAATCTTAAATGCTAAGAGTTCATTAATTGAAATGCAAGGACTGTAAAACCAAAAATAGAAATTTAATTTCAAGGCAAGACGCCGTTAACTTTTCCCACATTTCAGCCAACTTTTGATCAAATCCAATTAAACTTGCAAAACTTTTTTGACAGAGCCTGTATGATTTACACCTGCACAAACAGAAAAGGAAAGGAAAATATCTTTTGGCCATCATTATGGAATTCCTAATTCAGCAACTTTGGCTCCAACTTCGTCAAGTTTGTGCGAGAGATGGGCAATTATAAAATGTTTTTGCACCGCTCCTGGCAAGGTCAAAGTTTTAAAAGTACCTGTAACTAATACTTAAGTTTCAAGGGCCTGAAAAAATACGAGACAAGTGTAAAAGTGATAAGGACTTGCCCAATTTTCGGAAATATCATCTCCACCAATCAGGAATCTTGATGAACTCAACTCAATTGAACTTTGTAACCAATTGTAACCTTCCAAAGTGCACGGATCCAACTAACCTTCCAGAGAAGATACTTCCAGCAGTAGAAAAAGAAATAAATTATGAATAATAGAATAATTCCAGGAGTCAATGCAAAACTTCTGATTGGGTTGATTAGTTTGCGGGAAACCTTAGGAAGTGGTTTGGCCTTGGGAATTACACTTTTTTGCACTTGTGCAAAAATGACTGTTTTGCTATGGGTGCTCGAACGCAACTGATACACGAACATCACTGGTTTCCAGTAGTCAAGTTTATCAGAATCAAAGCCATTTTTATTAAATTCAAGTGTAAGGGGAACTCTGGACAAAATCCCCCTACTGCCAATCTACGTTCTGAGCTGAAGCTTGTGAGCTGAAGCTTAGTAAAGTTCTAATTCGATTTGCAAATGAGGGGCTCTGACATGACGCTTAATGTTTGCAGTGGGGCAATCCACGACGCCAGAAGTTTCTTGTGTCAATCAACATCTAATGCAAAGTCATCGTCTAGAATCCGTGTCAATGGCACAGCGTGGAGAAGGAAAATCACAGACTAAAGCTAATGGTAAAGTTTCTTATTAGGTTTTCGAATTGCCTTAGCCACTGGAGAAAGACATGCGTTTGACGTTTGCTTCCACACGCGCTACTCTGCCGTGAAAAGTTAATGAAGAAGAGACTTTGTTAATAAATTAATCAAAGAATGGTAATAGCTTACCTCCTGTAAGCTCGTTGGATGACAAGGGCAGCGTCCCGTGCTGGTGGCCCACCATAACTCCCTTCAAGAACACCAGTCTCCCCAGTCTCCTGAAAACAAGTCAGAAATATATACAGGAAATGTCAGGATACGTGCTGGATTGAGAGAATATTTTCACACGTAGTCATTAAGAAATCAAACTAATCAAAACTTAATTACTTCCACCTTCTCACACAGTCTACCAGCTACCAATTTCTGTATGCAAATTGAAGTTTTGTTGTTTTGATCGATAAAAACAGACGTGCGAATTTCTCTTGAAAACAGACACTTGCAAGTTGGAAATTGGGTGCAGGTTTAGTAAACAACGACCAGACTTTTAGTTCAAAATATTTTCCAAGTGGTGTTGAGGCTTTTTGAAGCACAAGAGAACGTGGAGTTTCCAGGAACTGGGAAGCTTTAGTGTTTAGATGAATCCTGGAGTGTCCTTTAGACGGAGAAGGAAGCATTCGATGAAAGCATTTCGACGCAATTTGCAAAGTTCAGGTTTGTTTGAACAGGATTCAAGGGGTGTGCAAAAGTGCAGAAATTTTAGTTTTCATCACGTTTGGAAAATTCAATCTGATTTCCAATGTCCGGGTGAGTGATCTTAAACACTTGGGAAAATTCACAAGCGCAAAAAGCCTTAAATCAGATTACGTCAGAGGGCTTTTTTTTATAATAATCCGCCTCCTTAAATTAACCTTCAGTCTTTACAGACTTTCGCACAGACAAGGAAACACAAAGTATAAACATGACTTGATAAGGGGGAATTTCACTGGAATTATTTTTTTTCAATTCTAATGATGCACAAAAACCTGTTTTGCAAGCCATCTTCCACAGAATCGTCATCCAGCAGAAGAAAAAAATAATCTTGACCTCCACCAAGTAATCAAACGGACATAGTCAAACTATCTTGACAATAAAGTTCCATTTTAGGAAAAAAAGATGACTAAAAAGATAACTTAAGGGGCCTAAAGGTAGTATTTTGGCACACCTTTGTATAGTGAGAATGATCTGATAATTGCAAAAAGACACACGCCCTCTTGACATTTGAGATTGCCTCATCCTTTCTGATTGGCTACAATTGCAACACAATCACCACACGCATTCTAATTCCCAATTGGCTATAAACTACACGCAGGGGAATAAAGGTCATTGTCGCCTGCATTTCACTAAATGGCTTAAAAGCTTAAAACATTAATCTGTCACTTGGCAACTGAAAATAATCAACATTTGCATTGCATTTTTCCATAGCTATAGTTCTACTGTGGTTCAAATTATTTAGAGTTTGTGACATCACTCAACCTTCGAATCCCCTTCATGCCCCGCATAGCATTTACTCTTCAAAGATCCACGGTCAAAGCAAAGTAGAAAAAATGCTAATCAGTATGCAAAGAGCGTTGCTTCAATTAATTGCACAAAGCAAAAGACAAAAGAGAAAACTTTAGAATTAAAAACACTTTTAGCAATAAGTGTAGCACACATAGGGCTACTACCATGTAGGCCTATTTCCGCCTCCTTGCGCCCAGAGCTTAATCCCAATTTAACCCTTGATCGAACCCAGATTGAAACTCTACACTATTGACCCTCTATTCCCATGTGCTAAATTTCCACTTAGGAATCACCTATATGAGTGTGGCCTAGAGACAGAATGTGACACAGCTGCTACCAGAGACATTGTATTTAGTATTTGAATTTGTGTTTTTACCTTATTGACGTAGAAAACACAGTGACGACGACGGGGTTGTTGAACTGGAAGTGTAGCAAAGCTACTTTGATTCAACCACCCAATAGCACTGGTATGGGGAGGTGGGGCTTTCACGTACAGAACCATAATGGCCAAATGCTGCAGCTAGGCAACGGCCTCAAATAAGCTGCCAAAGGTTTTCAAATTTTTATAAATGACGGTGTGGGGGGAACGTTTGAATCACCCGGGATCACAAAGAGTTTGGCTCATAAGGGAGCCGGTGATTTCAAATTTTTTCCAGAAAAACTACACTGTGCTGCACTGTGCTACCTTAAGCTACTCTGTTCTACCCTGTTCTACTCTGTTCTACACTGTTCTACTCTGTATTTGCACTGTTCTACACTATGTTGTACTGTATTTTTACTGTATTTGTTAGTATTCCTTGACCTGTTCAGTAGATAATGAGGATTTTAGTAGCAATTGACTGTGATGTTGATCAGAGTGAGATCAAGGATAAACTAAACTGGCTCAACTACTTGTTACTACGTCCATCCCATCGTTTCATTCGTTATGATTAAATGCACGAAAGTCCTGCTGCCCTGCCGCCACCTAAATGATGTAGCTTCCAAAATGCAAACTTTGTGAGCTTCGTATTTACATCCAATTACGGTGATTATCTTCTCAATTGTGGCTGCAGCTGCCCTCTTTAACCTCCACTTCCCTCATAGCTTGGGTGCAAGGACACTCACTCATGCCCATGCGCAGAGACAACAGAACAGAGCCCATCATAAAGAAAACTGAGAGTTATTTGGACACCTTCTTATGTGTGTGTTTATTTGCAAAATAAGTTGATGAGCAAGTTGAAGAGGAGTAGAGTGAGCTACTTTTTAGAAAACGGATGTAAACTACCACACTATGATTACAATAGAAAATGAAAATTTGGTTCTCAGAGGTGCAAATTAACGTTTGTGTCGTGCATATTTTATGGGATGTTTTTAACAACAGGGAAGTCCCCAAACTGTCACATACTTTCAAGAGGGAAGTTGACAACTGCAGATTACAATGAAGAGATTAGCGCCTG
Organism: Pseudachorutes palmiensis; assembly: GCA_009869845.1. Taxonomy (NCBI): domain Eukaryota; kingdom Metazoa; phylum Arthropoda; class Collembola; order Poduromorpha; family Neanuridae; genus Pseudachorutes; species Pseudachorutes palmiensis. The sequence goes on along the minus strand of VNWY01000506.1, from coordinate 28,876 downwards.
AAAATTATCTAAATACGTGAATCTCATGGAGTAAAAATGAAGTGATAAGGGTTAAAAGGTCATAAGTTATGAACGGCAATGAACTCCATGTGTGCTAAAGCCTGTGTGTGCATTGACACCAACACACACCCATTCTGAGCATCTTTGAAATCCTGGCTGTGTGTGTGTTGCACATTTAGATGTGGCGATACCCGGGTGATTTTAAGACCCCTGAGGAATGTTTACTCTTTCAACTTTTTCCCCTCGGAAGAGTTCATTTTCAAAGCAGGAAGAAAGTGAGGAAATCTCATTTACAGTAAATCGTCGAGACTCGCATAATAAGTATGCGCTGGTGATTTAAACGAAAGGAGCAGAAGACCATTTAAACTCACCGCTAGTAGTCACTATTTACTCTACTAATTTATCCTTTTCTTTCCAAAGGCGGCTGCTTTCTGTCAATTACGATTCAATATCGCTTTCTCTAGGATGCTTTCGCTCCTTGGCGCTTTAAGCCTTGGAGCTTATTTGCACAATTGAACTCTCCTTTGACCTCAGAAGTGGAAGTAAGAGGTCGTTTCCATGAATTATTAAACTCCAAGTTTAAGAATCTCACCACCAGGGTTGTCTCTGATAGCAGTGCACTTAAATGCCCTTTCATCACATTCGATAAAGACAAGTTCCAGAGAGAGAGTGATAAGGGGGCGGTTTAACTTTGAATTCCTTGATTTCATTTCCCCAAACGTATTTAGAAGATGTTCCAAGAAACACTAATTTACAGAATAATTACAAACTACAAAGGAACAACTTCTACTGCCAGCAGCTCTTTCATCTTGGAAAGCAAAGGGCATGAATAAGGGACACTTTGAAGTTCCATTTAAGCATGTTTCTTCTGTTTTAACAAAGTTAATTGAATACAGGAGTGAATTATACTTTGCTTTGCCTTTGCTTACCTCTGATGAGTCATGGAACTGTGTTGGTGACGATGTCGAAGAGACTTTGAACAAGACCGGGGACGAGGAGGAAGATGACGAAGATGAAGACGAGAGCCTCGTCATTTCCGAACTGGAGTAAATACTGCAATAAGAAGGAGCTCAAATTAGAATTTAGGGTAGAGGTCATAAATCATAATCAACAGTAGCAGTAGGGATAAGTTCGCCCCTGTCTCCTTGATGAATGAAGTGTCTTATGGGGAAGATAAAAATGAAAAAGATCTTACAAGGGAGATTTAAATGAACATTTCAGAGGGGAGATTCAAATAAAGGAACCACGAGGAGTAAAAAGCTCTAAACTATATTTTCTTATCACATGAAAAATTCCAAATGAAATCCCGCCTACAAACTTTACTGAAAAATTTGGCATCAAATGGATTTACGTAAATTAGGAAACTGCGGGTAGTACCGGGTAGTAAGGGAAAATTGGAAATTCAAATAGAGCCAAGGAATGCAAAAGTGTCTTTTTATAACATCCGGAAAACACGACTTGAATTCAAAGTGCGTAAAGCCTTTCATCACTCCCATTGATTTTGATTAAAGAGTAGAAATATGGCGCCCATTTCCTTATAATATGGACCGGGTATATGTTTGATTATCCCCGGGAGTGCAATCAAAACTCTCATATTGGTCTTATTGGCTACCTGGTGTCATGGATTAGTCCTAGTTTCACCGGACGTGTTAACACTTCTTGACTAAGCTGAGCAATATTGGTACTCATAATTGGTTTCAGTCTTAAGAGTTCAAGGGTTCACTTGTAGACTTTGCAGTTATTACACAACTGTTTCCCCAGATGTGAAGAAGCTACCCTGCTGTGAGCCCTTCATCTTCCTTTGAGTTCCTTTGAGTATAAAGTATCAATAAACAAACTGATCCTTAAGGGTTGAGGCCAAAGGATAATAAGACCAAAGAGCATCCCTTGGTCTTTTCTAATTCCTTTTTACCACACACGAAGAATGTAATTGTGATTATTTTTCCAGACGAAGATCCCCTAAACAGAAGCTCCCTTGAAGAACCGTGTCTTTAGACTGTAGTGGAACTTTCACTGGAAAAGGGGGAGAATGTTCCTTCCCTAGTGTAGAGAATTCTATTTATAGTAGTATTTCTGATCTTCCTGCAGAAACTGACATACTTGGTTCACGCACAAGTCCTGACTGAGGGGAGCTTTCTCTCCATCCGAAGTTCGGAACTGAAGGTTTTCTCCAGCGTGGAGGGGGAAGGGATTGAAAAATTGTCTTTTCAGGGGCATATAAGGACTGCTCCCCCGCATCCACTCAGTAGACTCTCCTGAATTAAAATCCAAAGGGAAAGCATTTCTGGATATCCAGCAGCTGAGGCAGACGCCTTTCCCCTACCAATCGATCAACAACCCCAACTTACCCGCCACACAACCAACATCACTCTCCGTCCTTATCTTGACACTGCCACTTACGTTAAAGGAAAGAGATACGTACACTTACTTACGCCAAAATACTCAAATATACGCTTTCTACGTATAAGTTAGCGTTAACTTTAAGTTTGAAACCGTAGGACTCCACAACTGCAATGGAAATACTTAAATGCAGTCCTCACGGAGTCACTTCCGCCGTGACTCTCAGCATTATGCAGAGTTCCTGATTAACTTTTCTCATTTCCCGTGTCATTTCCATAACGATATAATACATGTGGATTAAAATTAAAAAAAATGTTGCACCCATTGGCCTTATTTTTCAATTACACTTTTGCTTCTGAATTTATGTCATCCCCTCCTTCCCTTGTGTCATTTGCTGCAGTTTAATTGCATCATCATCCTGATTATTGTTACGGAGAGACTTCCACTTTTCCCACACACCCTTCCATTGTTATCCAAACAGGAAATTGAACTTTGTCCTCAGGTGATAGGAAGAGAATCAATTTTAATGGCAGACCCACTGGAAGGGAGGGAGAGATGAAAGGATTTTATTTAAACATTCCCACACACCGAAATAAAGCCAAAACAAATTCTATCTTTAGACTCTAGCGGCCTAAGGTTTATTCTAATTCTTCAAATTAAGGGAATTAGGTTTAGTTTTCCGATGGCCGAATGAGTAATTAGTTTGCAACTCCCAAATGACGTAATTCCAAATGTCATAAGGTTATTAATAAGCCTCACATCAGGCACATTGTCAAGCAAAACTTTTCTTAAAGGATTTGAGAAGTTATTTCGCAACATGTCAAGTTCCTTTTAAATTGAAAAGTAGAGTGACGTATTTCAAACAATGTGGATAGCCGTCACTTTAACTTTTCTAAAAAGAGCACATTTTGCACCTTAACTTTTAGAAAGATGAACTTCAGACTTTCCTTTGTTGAAGTTTAAGATTATGGATCTTAAACCAAGTCAAACGGAAGTCAAAAGTTATTCGCTGATTCTCAGTTTTCCGAGTTTCCACAAGCATTTATTCCTTTTACTACAAAAGTTAGCAGATTTCCTACTTCTTAACTTGGAATGGCCTAAGTATGGAGATACTGGGATTAAGAAGATAGAACATTGGTAGAATTCAAACTAAGGTTTTGGAACCCTCTTGGAATCTAAGAAATGTCACTCTTCATTCCCTCCTGTAGAAATTGGCTTTTTCAAATGAAGGATGCAGGGGCGTCTAGCTTTAAGTTTAAGATAAAAATTCAATTACGCTTTCAGACGAGAGTGTCTTATGGGCCTCTATTCTCAAAATTAACTTTTTCACATTAATATTTCCATCATGGAAAAACTATATTACATGAATCCACCCACTCCATCTCTCATTGTACAATTTTTTAAAAAGGAATCACTTTTTGTATGGTTTTGTGATATAGCGATTATCCCCGTGGCCTAGTTGAACATGACATAATTCCAGTGCATCCGCCCACTCCTTTAGCTCTGGATGAATGACTTGAAGCTTATTTCTACGTCAATCCATAATATTCAAACAATAGAAAAATCAATAAAAGTGTAACCTCATCCATCTTCTTTTATGTCGCCGGAATCTAATACACCAAGCACACATTCCCTTCTTGCTGGACTCCCACACGTGACAATTTGATCTTGAATGACGTCACTTTCACTTTTCCAAATGACGTGATCAGAAATTCATAACAAAGGACTCTGCCGTAATTCAATTAGGTAAACGACAAAAAGTTTCAGGTGAAACAGGAAGCATATGAATAAAACTTTTTGCAAAAACTTTTGCTTAAAAAAATTAGCCACACTCGTGTTTCCTTATTGCCAAAACAAACAGGAGAAACTTTAAGTTTAAGAGCTCCTTGCTCCTTGGTCGTTTGAAAACTAAACTAAAATAGGATTTGGCTAAAGTAAAAACAGAGAAAGGAAGCACGTAGGCTACTTGGAAAATCCTTTTCAATTTTATTTTTAGTGACGATTACTCCCAAGGAGTAGGACGATGCCAAATAATTCTAATCCTTAATGTCAAGAAGGACGCGGAGGAAGTTCTAAGAAATAAGACAAAAGAAAAGGCCTCACGGCACTGCGCAGTCGCAATCATGTTTTACACGTGAATTGACACGCACACTCAGATTCGAAGTTTGCGAAAGTTAAAGTATGGTAGCAACGCCCTTAAATTGGTTTCGCACTTTTGCGAATCTAATCGACAGAAAGTTTACTTACTCATCCAAGTCCAGTAAGAAACTGCAAGATGAAATCCGCTTGGGCTGTGGTGACGCCATTTTGTGCTTCACTTAAAAACTACTCGTTTAAACTAAAATGAATAAATGAAATAAAAATGGCTTCCATTTCCATAAGTTTCTTGCTTGAAGTTTCAACCGTTACTGAAGCAGGACCAGGAGGTTTATTTCCATTTGAGGAGATCAAAGGGAGCTCCCTTCTTTCAAATAATTCAATTGAATTTTTATCAAAAGGGATTCCTTCTCTACTCCCTCCATGTGGGGACTTTGATTGAACAATAGAACCTTTGCCAAGTGTCCAATGGATCCAGCTCTGACAGATATTCAACTGCTAAAGGAAAATACAAAAGAACAACACTTTTTCCATGTAATCTGAGAAACCTCGGATTGGATTCGTTTTCAGTTTTAGAACCAATAGGAAAGAACTGAAAGTACTGATGAGTTAGAGAGCCAAAGTGTTACGCCCATTGGTGATGTAAACAAGGTCAATGGATCCAGTTACAAACACATTAACGGATATCTGGCACTCGGAAAGGAGAAAACACCCACTGGATCAAAGCGGATGGCCGACTGCTCCAGGGCCTAAAAGCACCGCACTAATAGTCAAAAGCGGCAGATTTAGCACTCGCTTTAGTTCAAATAATGCAGCTACTTGCGTCACTCCAATAAGGAATGTTATTTGTAGCAATGGTGGCTGTGAACTGATGATTTCGCCACTTGCTCTGACTCTGAACAATGAACATTGACAATAGAGAGATGAACAATGATATTCGAAACTTCATCCGTTCGTCCAAGGCCCTTGATTGGGTGGAATAAACCACAGAATGGAAGGCATGCAAAGCATGCAATGGAACTGTAGCAACTGGAATCAAAGGTATAATTCAACTGTGTGGTTTTGCAGGACTAACAATGCAATATAGAAATTCACGTGTGTAGGGAATAATGACTGAAGCGGATTAACTCCTCACCCACATTCTCAATGGGGAATGGCCACATTAAATTCGCTCGTAAAAGACTTTATTTTATAAATAGGATTTGAAGCACTCTACCTACTAAGCTTTGCAAGTTGATAACAATGGAGAACTCTCTCCGCTATGAGCTCCACTTTATATTTTGGGAATAGGACAAAAATGCATTTAATCAAGAGCCAATCCACCAAGGGAAAGTGCGGAGAGTGACATTTCGAATTGGAAGATTCGTAAAGTGATTATTGGCTGTTGAAATTGAAGCTTTGGGATTTAAAATGGCCGAACGGCGTGACAAGTGTGTTCTACTTGTGCTACTTTCCTTGACATTCCACTCCAATGTCCTCCAAATGTCAATGTCAAAGGCATTCCCATAACGACCAAAAGATGTCAAAAGATTCATCACTTTCTGCCATTTGCCAAAAATAATATTCTCATATGGATTGACAAAGGGGAAGAACTGTGTTGAAACTCGAAAGTTAAATGGTGAAAAGTGGAAGCGTTGCTATGATACATGATACAAGTTTTAATCTTATTCTTCATATAGGGTAAATAGGCTGCCAAAAGATCTCTCGAGTTATAAATCTCAATAGAATGAAACTTTTTTGGGAAGATTCAGTGAAGCCTGAAATGCCTAGAAGAGGTTCCCTTTGCAACTACTGTGGTGATGCTCTACTTGGATTTGAGGTTCGTTTGTGAGTCAAGAGGGCGTGGGAACTGAGTTTTAAACCAATTTGCTTAAGTGCGGGCATAAATAAAATAGCACCACGTGGACTTACATTCGCCACTTAACATAAGCTGAATGTGGAATCTGGAATTCCAAGTAGGCTTGTGTGAAGTCAGTAGATGTTGGGACTTTCCTTTAATATTTTAGTATGGGACTTTGAAAACCTGGATTGGACAGATGGACATGATTTAAAGGTTAGACTCTTGAAGCTCAACGGGAATCCAAACAGCACTGATAAATAGGCGACGTCTGCCTTTGACTTTGAAGTTTTGATCCTTACAGTCTACAGCCACAAATCTACAAATTATCTCCACAACTTGATCCGAATGAATCAAAAAACCAAACTTTTTTTTTATTTTTTTATGAAAACCAACAGCCTTCAAAACCATTCTGCAAATCCTACCTTACAAGTCCTTAAAAGGTCTTGTCCAAGGGATAAAGGGGCAATGTGGAAACCGCAGAATTTTGAACTTGAATTCTCCATTTGCAAAACCGCATGGAGACAAGTTCATTGGATTGTAGATGGATGGAAGTGACTGTGACCTTTGTGTGTTGGTTTGTGGTTATTCATTTGACATATTCTCCATTTGCCCCATTGACGAATGGATGAATGGAGTCTCTCAAGAGCATTAAATGTCAAAGGATAATCAACTTGATTTATGGTATCGTCTCCACGTGGTGGAGCCTTGAGATGCCTTCAAAGTGCACACAATTTAAATGTACTTTTGACAGATGACATGGAGGAATGTGACATTGCATGGATAATGACCTCTTTGCATAACCCTTATGGAAATGACCCCTTGAGCATGTTACATTCATTTCCCATGAGAATGTGCGAGGGTGTGGTTAGTTGTGTTTAATTCGGTGCATTTCCTCCAGGTTGTTGTCATCAGTAGGCGGTTTAATGTTCAACACGAGTAAGTAAAAGAACCAAAATTAGGAAATAACAACGAGAGCATGGAAACTGGTTTTGCCCACACGAAGTCCAATTGTTTTGGCAGTGGCTAAATGATGATATTTAAACTACCTTAAACTGAAGAGGCACATTCCATTCCCTAAAGAGAAAAACAATTTCAATTCAATGGGATTGGTACATTCTGAGGACATAAATCAAAGTCAACCGGAACTGGTTGCATTGAAACATGGATGGATAAACTGGCTTGGTTGGATCAAAAACAAATATTTTTGTCACCATGGAACACGTGGAGGAAATATTTAAAATTAGGAGCCAATTTCTGACTCATTGGTATAGAAATGGCAGAAGTCCTTAGAAAAAGATTACCCGGGAGGAAGAGATTAATGGAGCTTAGGGAAACGGGGCTAAAAATAAAATTAAAGTTTAACGACACTCCCAAGGCCCATGCGCCTTGGAATCTTAACCTGAATATGAAATTGACAAAATTAAATTGCTATTGTTATTCTTGAGTGCAACTTCTTCTGATTGAAATTTGATAAGGGGTTTCTACAAAGTTTTCTTGACAGTTGAGAGACTTGACATGAACTGAGGATGACAAGAGGCTGAAATGATGACCCCTTTCTTACCCTGCGTGTCATTTATCTAGAAAGCTTCCTGTCTCATAAAATTATCAAATTCATGGCGACGCTTAAAGAAGGAAGGAGCATATATTGAACAGCCATATGAAGATAATGACGCTTTCTATGAAACCCTTATGACTCTGAAGACAGTTTTGGAGTTTGGATGAACAAACCCAAGGATATTTAAACAATGACTTTAAAATCTGTAGAAACATGGCCATGACTCTTTTCAAAACATGACCTTTGAGCAGCTTTGATTGGAGGAATTAGTCCATTTGTTACCTGGTTGGAGAAATGGAGGCCACAGGGATTGACTGATGGAGGGAGGGATCCGAATCTGGAGCCATGACCACTACCGGGTATTCCCTACCCACGTAGTCCAATGGATTCACAAAACTCGCAATATAAATCAACATTTCAACGTATTGAAATGTGAGTATGCGCACTACAGTTGTATTGAAATTGGAGAAATCTTGAAGAAATTGTTCTGAAGTACATTCAGAGTACTTTGCATTGGGGTGAATTGTTATTGTCTTGAGTATTTTAAGATCCTAGCTCCTTCCTTGCAACAATCAGAAACCAATCTGCAGCTTCCAGCAGTGGATCCAACCTTGTTTTGGAGACTTTGTAAAGGTACAGAGAAGTCCAAGGGATGACAAGCAACCCACACTCCTTTCTTAAGGAAATTTGAACCCACCAGATTGGAAGTAAGAACTGAAGATTATCGGTGCTGGAAGGAGGCAGATGTTCCAGCAAAGGGAGCAAAGAAAAAGGGATCTTTTATAATGACTTTGTGTCTGTATTTGATTGAAGGGGGCCCTTAAGACTCCATGACTCAAGACTCACTTCGTGACAAGTTTACAAGCAGCTTCTCTAGATCTATAGATCCAATGAAATTGCATCCTCGCAGTAGTAAAACTGTCTACACTGTCCTTCCACGCCCAGGTCAAGGGGTCATCTTTCTTGAACAAAGGAAGAATGGCTGTCTTTGTTCTTGTAATGGACAAATGATCAATCCTGTTGGCTACTGTGCTACACATGACAAATGCATCACATCTTCCTCCTAGTGGGTCACGATTTTCCAATTACGAAAAAACTTTCACAACTCCCGCTGTGAACTTAAGCTTAAGGGCTCTTGGTCATCTTGTTCAGCTTTATTAAGCATCTTCAGGATTTCATTAAATCTACAGGGTTCATAATTTCAACCCTCCCTTTTGCTATGCCTTGGACCCTGATTTCCAAAAAAGACAGGTGGTGGACTGGGTGCCCTGAAGGGAATCCAATACAATTAGGACCCTCAAGAAACCCTGGATTTGGATCACCAAAAGCAACTGCGTCCAACAGATGGTTTCCTTATATTTAGCACATGTGCTCCGCACAAGGCACTTAATGCTCACAAAGTGTGATTCAAAGTACCTCATCGTGTGCCCTTCTCTTCAAATACACAAACAAGTTCTCCATCTGCTCTGCTTTTCTTAAAACTTGGAAGTGGAGATGTTCAAAAGGCGTTTGTTTGGTTCTATTGTATTATGTGCAGAGTTGCGTAACGCCTATTATCACTTCCTATTGGCACGTGGGCCCTTTTAAGTGTATAGGAACCGAATGCCATTCTGTCGCCGTATTGTGGTCACGACTTGCATTCAATCTCCTGTCGGCCCTTTTGAAACAATGAACATTCCTATCTGAATTATTCAAAGAATTTGTGAATTTGCATGGAGAAAATGGACACGCTGGACAAAGGAATGGGAATGTGCATCCTGAAAATGTTCCCACAAGACCTTCGTGTCATTGGCATAAACTTGATTGAAATTGTTGTTCCTAATCAATGGAATGATCAAGAACGCATTGTTTCATATGCCAAATCCCACACACTTTTCTCACAGGAGTTTACACATCCATTGTCACGTGTGGCAGACATTTAATGCTCTAGATTGCGCATGTCACGTGAAACTAAACAGAGCAGAACTTTCCCCGTTCAATCAAGACAACAATGGACAATGACACTTTGAATATCATTGAAATCAAGAGCAAAAGTGACACCAGATACCAGATCCAATTGAGCGTGCTACTTAAGAATTCGGATTATAAATGTTCGTTTGATCCGAACTTTCACCTCCTCCGCGGTGCCTTATTGTTGCCCAATCAGAATTGGCACAAGCACGCAGCAGACATTCTTCCACGATATTCCCTATCTTTATGTTCATTATTTTGACATGATTCCTGACACGCATCGCAAATCATCTTCCCACTTAATTCTCTTCTGTTGCATTCCCCCCAGTATCAATCACCACCGCCATGTGAGGTCAACCACCGCAATTGGCAACATTAAAGTTACTGCAATTGGCTCAAAGTTAGAACCGTAATTTACCTGGTTCTTCCTTTCAGGCCTTCCTTTGACTTGTACTTTGCCATCCATGTCGACAGGCTCCAGAAGACGAAGAAGGCAATTAGTGGGGAAAACAAATTGGACAGGACTGGCCAGATGAACTGATGGATGAAAGCCATTGGCCAAATCCAAGACTAAACTAAAGACACTTAAGACTTAAGGGTCGTTAGCTAAAAGGGATGCACCGATCCAAACACCATTACCAAAACGGTTTCTTTGAAAACTCCCCTTTTGTGCTTTTCTGAACTGACGATGACCAAGTGAATGAAGGTCACCGGCATTACGAGATTTATAATCAAGGGATTAGGTTCTATCTCTAATTTAATGTCTCCTAATCTTATCACATGGACTGTAAGCTTATGGTCTCCTGGATAGCATTAGGAAGTGGTGACGACACAATGACCAAATGTCACTTGTGTAAATATTAACTTTTTGGCCATATTTTGCACGTTCATTGCTTTTGCCAATTAGAAAAACAGAGCGTGTTGGAAACGGAAGTAAGTCAATGGGTAAACTGGTCGTTATTTCAAATAATTAACTTGATTTTCATCATTTGTGAAAAATATTTTATGATATCGTGACTTGTGTTGAATGATTGGATCCCCTGTGGAATCAAAGGAGCGACTCATCCGATGACAGGAATCCTTTGTGAAGGAAAACTATGTTTCATGCGCATGCGCAAAGTGGGAGCGGAAGTGTGTGATTTATTTACCACACAACCAAATCTCGTTTTCAGTGTCACTCGCTCGTTATGTCTAAAGTGCCTCTTCTTCAAGAGCTTTCGCCCTTTTGTTAAAATGAGACAACAATGGAGATTTATTTTCATTTCCGCTCGCTGCTCCTCTTCACCAGCCATTGTTCAAGTTTTCATCCTTACGTGAGGAAATTTCGAAATTCTGTAATGGAGCATTGTTGAACTTTAATGGCAAAGTAGCCGTGATTTGGGTTGGAATCACGACTAATCAATCAACCAATTTACACAAGAACTTCTGAATTGGGAATTGCGTAGGAGCTCACGCAGGAGCCCAAGAGGTCAATGACCTCTGGATTTCTGTAAGAGTGAAAGTAAACACGAATGAATTAAAGTCTTCCCTGGTGCCATTTTGAAATTGGATTCTCATGTTACTTGCTTAATTTGGAAATAACCAAAGATGGGGGTTTAGTACATGTGTTGTCAATTGGATTTGGTCATTGTCAGTTGGATTAAGTGTCTTGGATGTCACCACAATGGACAGATCAAGTGTCACATCTTACCTTATCTATCCATAATCTTTGGATTTAAAGATTTAACTTTATCTCCATGTAGTTTGTAGTTATTCACACGTGTGAATAATTATGCAAAATCCTCATTTGCAACTTTGTACAAATTAGCTTTAACTTTGTAATTCCAATTAGGATTTTAGCATGTGAATGACCTTTAACATTCCTTTTTAAATAACGGAAACCTACTTTATGCTTTTGTTCTGTTTGTCTGTCGTCCGTCAGTAACTCATTATCCAAATAAATATCCTGCTTGCAGCAATGAACTCCTTATGGTCGCTTCACGTAAACGCCGTATTGACATTGACCGGAAGTAACCTCTTTTTGGGTCAAATGTCAAGGTCACAGGTAAGATAGCGTAGATGATTACCTCAACAAAAGTTGTCTCGATGAAACGAACAGCATTTCTAATGTGACAGTTTCTGTTTTGAACTACCGGTGACCCACTGCTAGAGGTCAAAGGTCAAAATAAAAATTTGTGATTTCTGAATTCTTTGTCGTTCTACACTTTATTTTACGTTTTATGACTACCTGACGTATCTATTCCGCTACTTTGTTATTCCCGTGTTGCCACGGTTCATTTGTTTCACAATTTAATTCCCTTTGACAGTAATTCCAAATTGTTTGAAATTAAAGGACTTCACCCTAAAAAGTTTACATTTGCGGACTCTTTTGTCATGAAAGTGAAAAGTTTGAATTTCAAAATATTTGTCCTTCTTTCCTTTTTGCATGGAAATTGCATCAGTTGAATGGCCATTGTGTTCACAACCAATTAATGTCCATTCAGCCAAATGGCAGATCGCAGAGAGCCGCAAAATGACTACAAGGCACAATCCCTAAGCTCAAATGAATTGTGCAATTCTACGAGTAAGCGGCGTCCCATTGAGGCTTTCCCACGGCCTTTAAGAATTAAAGGGAAACGCACACCCTTCAGATTATTATTCTTTTTTCCTTTTATTTATTTGCAAAGCAAACTTTCAACAAAAGGAATGATGAGCAAATACAAAAACCAAAAAATTAATCAAGTCGTGCAAAAATTCTACAAGGATAAACTGCAAAGATTCTCATTGACTTTTAAAAAAAACTTTTCGTTTGTAATTCTAAAAAATTATTTTGGATTGCGCAAACTCAAATGAAAACCAGTTTGTGGAGTAATCGATTTTCTAATCTAAATGAAACGACCGAAAGCGACCCTGTTTTAATTGATTTATAATTGGAATCAATTAAAAGTAAAACGGTAGAGCTGCTGTTATTTAATCAAGAGCACCATCCCACATTTAACCTAGTGACGGAATTAATTGTAATTCACCGCATTAACAAATGTTAAAACCCGTTTCTTTCAACGAAGAATTATGAAAGTGAGGAAAGAGTTCAATTTACCATTTCCGTAGGACGTATGCTCGTGAGCGGCAAAAGTAATGGGCGTAAGGGTCACTCAGTTGACCTTCATTGTTGTAAACTTTCCTGCTCCGGTTGGAAGCGAGGACAGCTTCACTGTACTCCAGGACAGTCTCGCTGCTTTCAAACATGGATCCACTCTTCATCCTACGGCGCATGCTCACTCCCGCTCACAAATCACAAGGAGTTATCCGAATTACAATCTCAGGTGAGGAACTAACGGAGGAGACCAACCGAGCTGGATTTTATCAACGGAGTTTGATGATTCGACATCCTTGCTTACACCGTTATGGCAGTTAACACCGATTAATTCAACCACAAATCCAAACTGATGGGCTCCTCCATCACCACTCAACAGGAAGAAGATGAACTGCCCTAAAACACCAAAATCACCAAATGTTAATGAGCATTTCAGCCGAAATCCGGTGATTCACTGTCATTTTTTACTACCGCCCTAATTTGGACTGGTCCTTGAGTAGTTGTGATGAGGATGTTTTTCCACCTGGATGATTCCTATTCTCAAATCTCAATGTCACCAAGTGGCCGGGCTTCAAGCGAAGAAGAAAAGATAAAACGACAGTTTCATGCTACACTGCGCATGAGCAGAGACACACTGACTAGAACTGAAGAGCTCCAAAGTAGTTTTACGGAGACTGCGACTGACACAATTCTGAACCACAACTACCATTTACAAACTGACGAAGGAATTCAAAATATCCCACCATACACTTGAGAATTGTAAACAGCTCCGTGTGAAAAGGCTATGGGGATTCTCCCATGGAGGGACATTGTCAAGTTTCACACTTATGGGGAGTCAACATGGTGTCCACTTTGAACTAACCGACACCCTGAATGACCACAATGTCCACAAGAAAGTGCCAAGAATTGGTTTCAAACAATTGTAAATAGCAAAATACTTTTGCACACAACCCTTCACCCTTGGAATCCTGGGAAGATGTGAAACTGAACTACCGCAGTGTACGAGGATTCCGCAGTTGATGATCAACTGCACTCTAAAGGAGTTTGGTTAATGAGGAATGTTACAATGGCAAATAAGCAAAGCCTTCTTTAGCCTTCAAGAGCATGCAATGACCATCAGGTGCCTCCAAACTTTTTAATTCCCACATAAATTCAAATGAGTTTCTTCATTTTCTGGTAGGTAATTAGACCCAAGTTTCCTTGTCCAAATAGCCTTCTGGAAGACTTCATAGAACCACTCGAAAGGAGTTGAAGAGCACATCATTACGACATAAAGGCGTAGCCTAGTTTGTACGCTCCAAATGCCCGCATTTATTCAACCTCCAAAGTCTCATTTGCAAAACTACACAACCCCTTACAGACTCCTGTTTTTTGCAATTACGATGATGACTTGAGTTTCTTGGTTCATTAGGTTCATTCGTTTCGCTGAAATTCTTTGATCACGAAGGTTCATAATTCAATGTGAATTCCATGTGAAAGCACTACAATAAAATTTAACGACGATGTTACTTCATTTCAGCTCAGGCGCAAGCATAGTTTACGTTATTTTCAGCCCTTATGCCAATTTAAGTTAAAACAGAAATAAAATAAAATCAATAGATTTCGATTTTGGGCTTTCTTTACCCAAATGGACTCCCCTATCCTTCATTCCTAATTCATAATTATTGACGTTATAATAATTTGACTTTCCCTAAAACTGGGGTTTTAGTTTAGTTGTGACTTTGAAGGTGGGCAACAAGGGTGACACTTGAATGGCTATTTCAAAGCGTCGCAGAAATTCCTTGTCGGAAAGATCCAGAGATGCCAAAAAAGCAAAGAATTTTTCAAATCTTTCCAAGGAAAAGTCAAAGTCGACTCTTGAAACTTTCTTTGGGCTGAAGACATGGGAGGAAATGCCTGTGCATTTGCAGTTCAATCGCCACATCCATTCAGGCTATCGTCGAATCCTAACCTTACGAGGATGTCTCTTTACCCTCTTTTGTCTCCACAATGAAACTACAAACGTCCTTACGCATTGTAAATTAACACGAAGTCTTCAATTTAAGAGTAATTTGTTGTCTTTTTAACAGTGCCAGTTGCCATTTACACGCTAATTTACTGGCGGGATTTCTGGCCTTGGGAGAGCATGGAGGGACAGCCTTATCTCATTGGCCTTGGGGTCGCTCATACGACAGCTACCATAGTGCCTTGGGTTCCTAGCTTCTTCTACCATCTACTCATGTGCCACCGTGGAGGTCCCAAGGTGTACAACACATTGCTCAAGTTTGACACTCTGGCCATATGGATGACCGAATTCTTCGGTTAATAAAGAAACAACGCCCATTTTCAAAGAATTTTCAAAACAAAACATTTTCATTTTCTGAACACAGGGTCCTTAACAAATCTGGCTGCGACAATGTGGTACTTTCCAGAAGGACTTCAAGGAGCCCTAATGGGAGTTTTCAACGTCAGTTCAATCTATGGACTAATCAAGTCAGCGCAGGCGTCAACTCCTCGTCAACGTATAATGTGCTTTGTGCCCTTGTTCACCGCGAGAGTGCTCTCAATTGGATTCCGCCTGACACCCTGGGGTGGAGGGGAACCTTCTGTCCTCCACCATTTGGTCTTGCAGGTAATATATAAAAATTGAGCACTTTTTCTGATGTTATTAGGATCATAAAATTCTAGTTTTTGATGTAATTCAGGACCTTACTTCCATCGTTGGAGGGTTAATGGGTGTGGCCAGGATCCCAGAGAAATGGGTCAATGGCCATGTCGACTATATTGGCAATTCCCACAATCTGATGCACCTCCTTGTGATCATGGCAGTGTGGCACATGAATGCTGGAGCAAATGGGGATGTCAAATGGATCCTGGCTCAATTGACCAATCACTGACATCTTCATATGTAGTTTAACCACAGCAATAAATCTCAATAATCCAATTCTTACCTCGTAATCTGAGACTGTTGATGTTGTTGTTGGACTTGGGTGTAGTCAACATTGTCCAGTTCATCGTCGACACAAGTGCCCATGTACACGTGACTATGTCTACTCCTGTCATCTTCGGGTTCGTCCAAGTCCACACTCGAGTTCATCATGGAGTCACCAAGCCTTCCCAGCTCACTAGCCAAAATCCCCATTTTCAAATGATGCACTTCACAGAGCAAAGCATCCCGCTCATTTGTCACGAACAAAAGTTGTCGCCTGAGGCGACGGATTTCCTCTGCCTGTCTGATCACAACGACGTGGTGATCCTGAACTAAATTGTTAATGGAAGAAGATTCCTCAGAGTAGGAGCGGCCGTTTGGCACTGTCATAGCACCGTTGACACTCTGGCCACCGCCACTGTTTGGATCTCGCCGTAGTTCCATTGTCGCCCTCACTCTGTCCATATTTGTTATCCTTGGATTTCGTAACTGGCTACTCATTCTGAATTCGAGTCACAGAGTTTCAGGGCGCAGTCGCAATAAAACTGTCTCGAACTGTTCTCCGAACTCAGTAACTGTGTTGAACGCTCCCTTGACGTCGGTTTTTGCCAAAAGCTGTTGGATTACTGTCTCTTAAAAGTGCTTGTAGTAAATGTCCGTGATGATTCAGTCGTTCCAGGAGCTTTGAAAGTCCTCCTTGGTTTGAGGGAGTATACGGTAATTAGATTTAACGCTGAAAGACCCTCCCCTTCGACCCTGCTGTTCTGCTTCTTATGTTCCCCGTCTGTTCTTCATCATTCGTCCAAGTCCACTTCATGCATGCGTCTGCTGGAAAACAATAATAAATTATTATATCCAACTAACAATGAGTTCCTTATCAGTTTCCGGAGAGACTCCCTTCACACACACAAGACACAGACAGAACAACGTGACCTTTTGATGAAGACGCACACGAGTCACACTTATAAAAAGAATTTCTTTGTAATGCTGCACCACAATTGAGACAAACGAAAGGAAAAGTTTAAGGTACTCACCTTTTGAAGTGGGATGAAGAATGACGAATGCAAATGATGATGCGATCACCAAAGATGATGGAATGATAAAGGTCAGAATTAATTAATTCTACCTGCAGAGGATATAAGGCGACACTTTTAATATTTAAGGGAAATGGAGGAATTTCAAACCGCCCCGCCTTTTTTCCTTCCTTACATGAGCCTATTTGAGGGAGGATTGAACTCTCTTCGTCTGTTTATAAAGTTGACATTTCCCTACTTGAGGGTGTTGAGTTTAGTACTGCAGATTGCCAATATTCCCTTGAGATGAAGTGGATGATTATAACTTTTAACTGCTAATTTGCAAATTTTGTGCTAAACTGGAATAGTGTGTGGGAAGACCTTGTTCGTCTTTGTGTGTGTGTGATCGCATAATGAGCCTCTTTTGTCAAGAGGCTTTGTGCAAAATGCAATCTCCTTAGATTGGACCTCCAGAGTGTTTTTGGCAAATGAATATTTGCAGCCCCACAAGCTTAGAAAGGCACAACAAAAGAAGCTCAAGAGGGTTGCTTAGGTTCTATTGACTTTCCATTTCTGTGAAGAATGATTCACAACGCTTTCCCGCATTGTTAGTGTTTCCTAACCCACCGGTTTATCTTATCCGCTATTCACATATTACTCACTTCCTAACAAAATCAATGAAACTTAGTAACGGATTTGCTACTGTGAAATTATGGAGAAACTTTGCATTTATGAAGGAGACTAAAAATAAACGTAGAGTTTGCCCTTGACTGGCGGATTCTTTTCATATCTGTTCCGCCGTCTGCATAATCCACTCCAGAGGTGAACGATCTTCCCAAGCCAATTCCATTTGGACAACTTTTATTAAATAATTTCGAAAGTTGCGGCGCTACAAAGCTAAAATTAGACTTACAACGCTACGAAAGTTTAGGCTATTTGGTTGAAGTGGAAAAATCACTTGCACTCTATTTTAAAAATTAGAAGATTTGGAAATTAATTTTAATAAAGTTTGGTGGCCCTGTTTCAAAATATTTTTGAATTTGAAAACCTATTTCTATGATTCCATTCAAAATGTGGACTTGGACTCAGTTTACAAGTTCAGCGTTCTCCAATTTCAGAGAGGATTGAAGGGTAGAATAAGGGCAGAGTTAACCATAAAAGAAAGCAATGAAACTGCCTCATCTTGGAGCAAATTCAGTAAACTTTTAAGAGAAAAAAGTACTAATCGTTAAAACTTGAAGCTGTAAAACAGACTCCAAGTTTCTCATCTCAATTATCTTTTCTTATTTAAAACGTAATATTAGATTTACAGAACTGTGCCACTGGCTTCATTAACTCCACACAATATGAATTGCAGCCATCTAACTTCAAGTCGTGGAAGTTGTTATCAGCGTTTGCGCCATAGGGTGGCGTTTATGCAGTAACTGAAGCCTTTTAATTTGCTAAATTGAGCATCCCCGTCCCTTGTTGTGCATCTGCGCACCTCAATTTTATTTAAAAAAATGTAATTCCTAAGCGTGGAGTTAACAACGACGAGGGAAATTGAATCCCCAGAACAGAATCTTCCAAGGATTCTAATTTGACTGATATGTAAACCCTTCCATTCTTAATTTTTGATGCAGTGTTTTTATGTTATAAACAATGTAAGTATAAACATATTTTTCCGGTCTTGTATTGGACTATTTCTCGTAAAAATTGTTTCACACAGACAGGAAAAATGTAACTACTAACTACTGACTAACCTGGAAAATAAATTGATGCTGGATTCTGTCTTACAGACCACGACGTCTTATTTGTCTATGTTGCCTCCACGCCTTTCTTCCAGAAACTATTACTTTGAGATTTGCAAAGAATTTCCAAGTGGAAAACAAGAATTTGGCAAACAACGGAGCTGAAAATGTTTTTATGACTGTCGTGACTCAGCGGAATAACTCAGGGGAGAGTTGATGGAAAATCAATTGATTTACTACAAGCACTGCCATGGCTTCCTGACTTTCCCTGGAGTTACACTTGTTACTCACGTTAGGTTGAGGCCAAACAAGATTCCATCCATCATATCTCGTGATTTAAAATCCAACTTACCCTTGGCATAAATTAATTCCAGTTCTACATTCTCATTCTCACCTTGCAATCTTACGACAATTAGGCCCTTTCAAATAAACAGATTCGAATCGCAATTCTGCTAGTTTTGAATAATCGCTTTCTTTTTTTAATGAGCAGCGAGTTAGTTGCGCCCCCATTTGGATTGGAACTGGTGAAGAATTTCTAATCCTAAGACAAAGTATTCTATCTGAAATATCCGATCAATGCCATCAACTAAATCAGAAATTAAACATTCATAAATGGAATGTTCTTTGCATTTGAATTATTAAGTTAAACTTACTTAAATATTCTTAACTGCCAAATGTATATTGGATCCTCAGAACACGGAGGGTTTCATGTGATACTTGGATAGCCTTGATCTGTTTAGTTTAAGTGAAGTTGAATAAAACATTTGTCATTGGCTTTGCCATTACTGAAGGTTAGAATACAGCGACTCCGAAATTCCCTACCAGAACTCTACCCGCAGGTGGCGGGCTTCACCTGCTCAGGTAGTGGTTCATAAATAGTGCTTGAAAAATCCGGGTAGTATTATTATAGGCTAATATAAATGCGAACCAACAATGTAGACATGCAAGTAAGAAAAGTAATATATATGACGTCTGTATTTAATTTGACACGTGCCTCAAGTCTCTTGGTGTGGATAGCTATGAAAAGGAATTTGTATTTTACACATTGATTACACTTTGAAAACTGCGTTAATTATAAAGTTAATTATTGATAGTTATCTGGAAGACAGGTTTTGGATATTAACCTTGGAAGTAGCGTGTGAAATGAACTGGTTTCTGAATCTCTATCAATTAATTAGGGTAGGGCTTTGAAAACTTCTTCCACTGCTAGATTTCCTCTAGACCAGTTAACAAATAAAATAAATCTCAAAATAAGAGGTAGTCTAAAATATTTTTACCAAAAGGACAATTTCCAAAGTTTCGTACTGAATACAGTAATAGCAGTTTATCAAGTTAATTTTGAAACATGGCCACAACGGTGCTTCTTACTGTTTGTCTTTTAGTTTTCTATATTTCTACCGAAGCTATTGGGAAGCTTGCACAGGAAGAGAAAGTTGCATTAGAACAGGTAGGCTTGTTTAGGCAAAAACTTTGTGTTGTAGCAAGCACTCTTCTATATATTTCACAACTATTTTTAGTTCCGTGCGTCTGTTAAAGACGAATTGTATCTTCCTTGGATGGAAAGTGATGAATTCCTGCTCAGGTGGATTACAGGTAGTGCTTATGGCAAGACAAATTGAAATAAAGTCATATTTTTCACCACTTTACATTCGTAGATCGCAAGTTTGACTTGACTGCCGCAAATGTAAAACTATTGAAAGTAAGATGCTTGAAATGAGCTATTAGTTCCAATTGGTTTAATATATTATCCATATTACAAAGGCTATTAATTGGCGGAAGGAAAATAGGTTGGATGAAAGGAAACTAGAGAAGAACACTTTTCTTGAGACCAACTACAAATACAACATGAATTCAAAAGATACGTTAGGAAACACAGGTTGGCAGAGGGAATATGCAAATATTGGTGTAAATTATGCTCCATACTAATGGCATTTGTTACAATTTGAAGTGGTCTCGACGGAGGCTGGTGGATGGGACATTCGGCGCCTGATGCTAACAGGAAAGTATGATGACCTTTGGCATTACGTTGAACACATACTTGAAAAGGCAGTGGACAGGAGCTGGAAGACGTCAAATACTTCGCAGATTGTGGCAATCATAAATCTGCAAGGATTTTCTTTGAGGACGCACGGCTGCCTTAGTTGTATGGACATACAAATAAACTTCTGATTTGCACCACTTATGCCTTTTCTGTTCTAGGCGTTCCGTTTTACCTACAGTTTTTGACGCAGTTAGAAACGTATTATCCTGGGGTCGTACGTGCTGGAATTTTAATTAACAGTAAGTAAAGAATAAATTGTACTTGTCAAATGGATTTAAATTCTCATGAAACTTTTAGCCCCACGGAGCTTTGAGCAGCTTTTTGGCTTATGTAAGGGATTTATGACCATGTCAAAATGATTTATTGACAGTATTTTTGTAAATTAGTAAAAACTGTCTTGTCCGATGCGAGCCAGAAAGTAATCAAAGTTTACACTTCTGATAAAGCAGAGTGGACATTCCTGGACACACTTGTTTCAAGATCCGAACTACCTTCAAAGTACGGAGGCACAAGGAAAATATAAACTGTTATTAAATTACCAACCATTTCAAACATTCCTAGAAGAAACAACTTGAAAGATGGTGCTATGAAAGCACTTCCTTACAAAGTTCTTTCCATTAACAGGTTTTATTAAACGTTGAAGCGTTAATAAATGGTTACTGTGATAGATTAGATTATTCTTCTTATATAATAATCTATTATGTAGCACCGGGAGAATACTGAGCTTTCCATGCCATCTAGGGCTGATTCCTTAACCAAAACATTGGTTTTCCACGAAACAAGATCGCCTTTTAGTGGCCTGTTCGTGGGAAACCGACGATTCTCCCAATTTCGCCCTCTCCCCTGGCTTATCTCTTAACGTGAAATGAGGCCCCACTTCCCACCGAAATTACAGGAAAACCCGAAGAAAAACTGACCCTTGCGCATGAAATATCCGCCACTTCAATCCGAACATTTAACATTTACCATGTTCAAAATTAATCCTAGCGCCATTGGTTCAAAAGTTAGGATTTTTGGAACAGGAGCCAATCTCCTCTGTTGTTTTGAATGGGGAATCAACTTTTGACTCATTCAAAACCAAAACAGGTTGGCCAATCAGAATCATCGCCCCTCGCTTAGCCCAGAGAGCATTACAGAGCAACATGATCCAGCTATGAAGTGTATTGCAAGTAGTTTATGTGAGGATATTTTATTCTAATTAAAAACACGAGTAGTTGACAGACTGGTTTTTCAGACAAGGCCGAATTTGCAGGAATACTAATAAACTACTGGAATTTTGCGTCGTCTTTCTATGATATCTTAGATAAATGCTGTCCTGTGTTAATGTCTCAGTTTAGTCACAGCATTGCTGCACTTGAAGCAATGTTGCTAAGGGTTTTGATTCTACTCGGAGTTATTTTGAACCAAGCATTTGGTGAGCTTACAAAGGAAGAGAAAACAGCGTTAGAAAAAGTGCATTGATTATTCCCAAATTATTCATGAATAAAGTAGTTTCTTTTTTCCAGTTTCGTCCGTTGGTCCAGGATGCATTGTACCTTCCTTGGATGGAGACTGATGAATACCTGCTCAGGTGGATTGTAGGTACTTGACAATAAGACTTGACATGAAAAACTTTACTTTACTAAATACTTCTCCGGTAGATCGGAATTTTGACCTGAATGCAGCAAAGGAAAAACTGTTGAAGGTAAAGTAGCGATTTTAAGAGCAAGAAGCTGTAGGAAGCTTATCTTTTCTTTTCTTAAAGGCTATTAAACGGCGTAAAGAGAATAGAATTGATGAGCTAACACTGTACAAGAATCCTTACCTTGAAAACAACTTCAAATACACTATAGATTCAAAAGACACATTAGGCAACACAGGTATATGCAATTCCATATATTTAGAAATTGTCTCATGTTCTTTCGTTACAAGTTATCACAACGGAAATTGGGAATTGGGATTTACGACGGCTCATCAGCACTGGAAGGTTTGGCGCATTAATACGTTACATCGAACAAGTGGGTGTGAAGGCCATAGAAAGGAGCTGGAAAACTTCAAAGACTTCGCAATATTTGGTACTATACAACATGCAGGAGTTTTCTCTGAGAAAGCATGCCTGCGTCAGTTGTAAGTACATCAACTATACTGTTGAAGATGGGACTTATGCTTAGTGTTTTAGGTGTTGCTACTTTACTCCAGTTTATTCCTCTGTATGAAAACAACCTCCCAGGGGCAATACGATATTTAATTTTTATTAACAGTAAGTCATTAATGGTGTGCAACAAACGCGGAATCTAACTCTATTTCAAACATTTAGCACCGAAAACCTTTGCGCAACTTTTGAAACTAGGTAAGACATAATTCTGAAACCGTAAATGGGAATTTCATTCTTGTATTTTAGGTAAAACTGTCATGTCTCCAGCATTACAAAAAGCTTTTAAAGTCTATTCATCGGATAAGAGCGAATGGGACTTTCTGGATACCATCATTCCCAGGTCTGAATTGCCTCAAAAGTATGGCGGCACAAGGAAGACATGATGAAGCATAGGAATAAAGCGGGACGCCTACTTTGTCCAGTACCCATTCAAAATATAACCGTAAACTGTAGTGAGTAAAAATTCTCGAAAACAATGCAGACTGTTATGACTGACTTTTTGATGTAAATTGAATTGACTGCAATAATCCAACGAATAAGGGAGAGAGAGCGACTTCTGAAGTTTTACGTGTGGCCATGGGACGTGAGAACAAAGTTTATTTCGGTTAGTAGGTGAATCCCGCCGGGCAAAAAGCAAAAGTGAAAACCGAAATCGATTTTTAAAAGTTTCCAATAGCGTCATTGAGAATGTTGTTCATTTTCATTCCAAAAAAGTTTTCTACAACCTTGACCTGAGACTTGAGGGATGTAAATAATTAACCCTTTCATTCCTTTCTGTAAACAAAAGTTGAAGGGCAGTGCACCGCTTTCCTTTTATTATGAGTCAATGGAGTGAGGAAAGTGAGTAAAAAGATCTTAATTTCAACCTGATTTTGATTATAATCGGTTGTTTCAAGTAGCCTTCAGAAATTGAAAGTGAATTTGGAATGGAGACCTACTTTTGGAATGATTGTTGGACACGATCAATAACCACACCTTCATTCTCACGTATGAAGGACCTGCCCAGGCACACGCGAAATGATCCACTCACTTGCAGCTAATCACTGAGCTTCGATGATCTCAATTGTTGTGATTATCTTCAACAATGGGAGGAGGAACACATGCAGGTGGATCAAGGCAATTAACATTAAATTTCCAGTTGGGTTGACCACAGAAAACAATGGCCCATGAAAGAATCCATATACTTTGGCTACGGCGCGGTGGTTTTTAAAGTATTCTGAGACCTTACACTAACCATTTTAAAATCCATTTGAAATCGGTTGCCCTTGATCCCAATGTGGAGCAATTTCCAAATTTATTTTTAAATTCCCCATTAAATTGGCGTATTATTGGTAACAGTAAAATTATACCGTGTGATGAAAGTAAAAAAATAGAGCAAATAGAAGAACTTTCCAAATCATCAAGCCACAAATTGTTAGTAAAAGCTACGTTTTTTTGTTCTAAAACTTTAAAGAATCATTTTGAGAATGAATAGACAATGGGTGGATTGGTTAGTTTCGTTTCTCCAAAGTATTTCCCACTAGTGTGGAGTTGAAGTGGACATTTCCTGTAAGTGTCGATCATCTCCTGGATCGAAGGAAAGGTCAATTCATTGACCTTTGCAGTACCCAGTGCAAACTCAGAGTCAGGTCTAATGCGGATTTGAATGTGAAAGAGACGCCGTGCGAATCGAATAGTGAGCGTAAAGGGAACGTCCGCTCCTCCGTGGTGGCACTCACGAACCAAAAATGCCCCGTCATCATTATCTGCAATCAACATCAAATCATGAATTTCCAAACGTTGTTCACTTGGGATACTCACAGTTTTCTAAAATCAGCTCCGCCTTACTCCGATCCACGCGGTAGAACCAAGGGAACTTCTGGACTGAGTCTTTAATCCCTTTCATCCCTTCTGTACCACAAAATATAAAATTTTTATTGCATTTGGACAATGGTCGTGACAGACACCTTCAGTGGTCTATTCAGAAATGCAAGTCGTGCATGTCCCTCAACACTCAAGAATCACCAGGACCAATCCCACCGAATTTCAATGTTCCTCTTATCGTTAATTCTCTCAGAAATTAGGATTCAACACCTGCTGCGTCCAATCTTTTTTCATCACTCACAAGAAGAAAGTTTTATGGAAATATTATTGTTTGTCTGCAGATGAATGCAGATGCCTATAATACAAATTGACGCTAATTAAAGAATGGAGATGGACTGTTGGGAAATGCAATTAAAATGGAATTCGTGCAACATCACCGCCGCTATACATTGTAACTGCGTTTACATTTTATAATGAACCAAAGGCGCGTGAAATTGAATAAGATTAATGGCCGCTTCTTTTGCAGAACTTGGCAACCGTTCTCCGTTGGTCTCTGCGCATGATTACAAAACTCACCAATCTCAACAGAATTCAATCTCCCGAGTTGCTGATGCTGATTGGTTTTCGGCTGACTTTGATTGTTATTTCCTGCTCCCGAGCATGGTCTGATGTTGTTAGACAAAGGGATCTTTTGGCTTAGTTTCCTTTTTAGAGCTTCCATAAAATTCTTGGAGTCTTCGTCCTGAAAAGTAGAAAAAAGTTCCATTGAATTGTAAACTAGAAATTCTTGATAAAGATTGAATTGTGTATGGGTAATTAATCCACTTATTAAATGTGCAATTCATCTTCCCCTACTTTCACATTGACGGAAATAATTGAAAAGATCTAATTTACACTTTTCAATGTTAACGAAACCGAAGCGTGTCATAAATATCTGTGGGAATTGGCTTCAGGGGTAATGTGACACTCACGAATTTCACCTTAAAAGACTTTTGTTTCGAAATCCACGAAAGAATGTGTTTAATTTGAATATTTTCTTACCTTTGTTGCACGTGTAGGGAGCAAGACATTTTCAACGTAAACGGCTCCTTGTGGTTTCACGTTTTCATCTCCGGCTCTGTTCGGACGTGAAGTCCCGTGAAGGGCTTCGACTTTCTTTAACCATTCTGGAACTGAAGATGGCTTCCCCGGATTGGGTTTCGGAAGGGGCTTCCCGTCTGGAATTTCATACAAGTCTCCACCCTCTACCTGCTAAAAGTCAAGAAATCATGTTTCAACCGCAACTTAAGAAATCAGAGCCTAAAGGGATTCACAATTTCCAAATCCTCTCGTCCTTTCAACCATGATTTACGATTTGAAGCAAATGGAAGATATGAATTACTATTTGCGTAGGAGAGTTTAGTTTAGTAACTTGAGTTTTTATGAATTGTCAAAGTAAAGAGACGGTTGACCCACATTGCAAGAACCAACAATGAAATCTCAGTTTCAACAATAGACGTTTGCACCAAAGTGCAAAACAGTGCTGTTTCAAATGGACTTTGAGCTATAGCCGAGCCTCCTGTTTGCAATTGCGTGTCGTACCTTGTCAATTAGACAGCCCATTTGGTCAACTCCTGTTTAATGGTCTTTCGATCGATTGTAATTATGAATTGACACGCAGGAAATGAAAAGTGAAAACAATGAGTCCCGCAGTAGCGCCTGTAATATCACAATAGCCGTCTGATTGTTTGACGTTGATGACCAAAAGCGTCCCACAGAGCGGCGGAGCCCAAAGGGAAAGTTACGCACAAATATTCATCCCATGCATCATTTGAATGTTAATTGGACGTGACGACGCCCAGGCTAAAACTAAACCCAAGGGAAAATTGCAATAAGATGACCCTATCGATTGACCAAATCAAAAACTGCTTTGTTCTTTGCAATGCCATAATCGACTGACCTTCTAGCCATTAAGTTTTCATCACCATAACTCCACACACGTGTCATAAATTCCATTTGGACAAGAAGGTCAGGAATTGGTACCCACACAAATGCCCAATTGCAAATAAATGTTCTGCTCAATGCCACTATGGCGTTGAAGCGTTGAATGCTCTGATTCATTGTGGCCCAATGGGATAGGGCCGTAGGGTGTATTATTTATTGCGTCCATTTGGGATATCTCTCTGATTGTGAGACAAGAAGATTGGGTGAATTATTCAACATTTTGGATTCACAAAGATTTGGCAAAGGATCCGTTTCCTTGTGCTTTGTAATTATTCTGATTACTTAAATTGTCAAATGTGATTAGCAAATGAACTCCTGTGGGAATTATCGTTAAATGCTTTAGAATAAAAAAAGAGGGAAAGCAGAAAGTTAGAAGGTTGTGAATGGAAACCTTAATGAAGCTTTTTGCAAAAACGTTTATTGCAAAACCGGAATTGTGAATCCCATTCATTCTCCCTTTCAAACTGCATAGGGAAATGTCAAATATTAAAAAAAACATTAAAAAACAAGGCTCTAGTTATGCAAGTGTTTTTGCACAGATTGTAAAGTGGGGCGACAAAATGAACAGTTTTGTTGGATGTCTTGTAAATCCCTTTTATAGATCAATCTCCGTTATATTTCGCTTGAAACGGGATTCCAAGTTGACAAAAGGAGTAAAAATTGCTTATTATTTTGGCACATGAGCCTGAAATCCCCGATTCAAGGTGTCACTTTAAGCTAAAACTTCAAACCCTTCCGGGGGAACACGGTCTAAATCTTTTTGCACGAATCCCAAATTCCGTCCATTTGCACGTCCTCATCAAATCATCAAATGAGTCGGTGATTTTTAATTTCTAGCCACCCACGGCTCTTCTTGCCATTAATTTGCATCCCTCCTGATAAAGGAATGATGCAATTAAAATACAGGAAGAACTTCAAGATTTACAGTTTATATTAGTCAATTTTTTTGTTGCTTCTGTGGTTAATCCAATTTGTTTTAATCCATGTCTCATGAAATATTTTCATGGCCAATCAGAACTCCTTTTATGATTTTCCCAATGGCAGAGATGAATAAAAAGTTATTGAATGTGTGTCTTATTTCACACCATTCCATTGTGTTAAAAGTGAACTTGACTTTCTTTATCTGATGGCGGAAGTTCATTATTAATTGGAGTGGAAAATGGCTGTTTTGTCTTATTCAACTTCCACGTTGCATAGTTCAAAGAGCTTAGCTTTCACAACGCATTTCTTATGTTGTAATTTAAATTAACGTTTTTTCTCACCCACACTAACCGCACATGCGATTTTTGACTCTGCAAATTGGAAACTCAGGAATGAAAGTTAGGAAGTGAATTTAGGGCAGAAAAATTAAATTTGAAAAGGCATTTCCACCGCATTTAGAACCAAGACTAATTAAAGAAAAGTATTTCCAATAGGAAATGGTTGGATTTGAAATGCTCTGCAGATTACCTTGTCAATTCCGTCTTCATCGTCATCAAAGTCTGAGCCCCAAGTCTCGTCTAAATCCTCACCAATCCCATTGTTGCACTCCAACATTACAATTGAAGGTTTAAGTTATTGGAGCAACTAAGTTCTCGACCAACACCTTATTGGAAGACTTAAAAGAACCAATTAATGAAGATGCTCTCTTGTAAATCTGGTTTCACCACTTCACTTTCCACCAATCCATTAAACGGCTTTACTGTCTCAATTGATTTTCACTTTCGTCTCTCTACAAGCTTCGTTCTCATTCCTCGCACTGACGAATCCTGAATGATTGGATTCAACAATGCGTGGGGAGGTGGTGAAGGCGATTCTTATTATATTATTTCCACAAGCAAGAATCACCTCGAGACGAAGGGGAAGGAACAGCTTAGCTCTCCGCGTGGATTCTGATGGGATGAAAACTTTTGAAAGGCTTTAGGGTAGATTTTTTTTTTACAAAGTGCGTTATTTCATCACACCAGGTTTGACAATTTGCATTGACACTTACTGATGATTTCCATTGACAGTTTTCCATTGGATGTATCAGAAAAATGTTTACTAAGTGGTTAATGTACCGGTCCGTTCAGTTGAAAAGTATAGCGCCCTTCATAAATAAAATGTAACACCATCTTTCCAAACGCATGTTTAAGCATTCGAGATTTCGTGAAATTCTGTGATAAATCAAGGAGGAACATCTTTAGCGAACTATTTTAGTAAAAAATTAATATTCATTTGGCACCAATGGTGGCCAATTTCAACTGTTTGCTAGTCCTGCCTGACTCTCTGTGTTCTACATATGGGGATCATCTTGACAATTTCAGCTCTGAATTTGTTCCCTATTAAAATGTAAATTATGAAATTAACAGAGGAGTTGATGATAAGTGGGACACAAGCCCAGATTTCGACGTCCACTGGATCCCAGTTGCCATAAGAAACCATGAAGAA
>VNWY01000505.1:0-40382 GCA_009869845.1 Pseudachorutes palmiensis | reverse complement strand
CTATGCAAGAAACGTTTTCCGAATGAAATTTTCGCCAAGGTTTCGCACATGTATGAATCGTTTTGATGCAGTGTGTAATAGGCAGAAATGAAGTTCCTCGTGGTAGTGAGGTACGCCGTGTTTCCAGCTATCACTGACCTCACAGCCGCCGTATCATTAGTGAACTGGACTTGTCGTTGCCTTAAAATGGCTGCTATTGAATCATTAGTGCTGCCGACCTGGAACTCGCTAACCTAAATGATCATGCGCCTAGCTTTAAAATGGGCGGCGGAATTTACCGTCTGGAAAAATGGAACGTATACCCCAGGATCAAAGACAAAGTAAAAATTGTAATCCACAAGGTCATTCACACTGGTCACCGGAACAGGTTCATATTGGAGGCCTAAAATATAGAGATTAGGAGGTTACAGGTTTGCCGATTTGTAGAGATTGTTACAATTTTACCAGAAATCATTGCGCCAGAGTATGCCATATAAGTGACCAAGGAAAAGAATATTGTAGTCAACAACAGGATTTTAGCAGGCATCGATTTCGGTATAAAATACCATCCTAAAAGAATAAAAAACAAATAAACCGTTACAAAACTGAGGTCTGGAGAAGCGACTTGTTCTTAAAGTACGTATTCAAATTATTTGAGTAAACATTTGAAACAATTAAATAAATGTCATAATATTTTAAAATTTTTAAGTTTTTTTTTAAGGATTATTGACTTTTTGACCTACTGAAAATGGGTAATTTACCCTTCTGACTAGAGATATTAATAATCCAGAACAAGTTCATGGAAGACCACCAACTTCTGTCGGTGTGAACTGGATAGCCGCAATTTGCAAACAAAAGACTGCTCAGGAAAATGATGATCCAAACGGTAGGAAAGTGAACTCCACGTATTCCTGGAAAAGGGCAGGTCGAACATATTCTTCGCAGAACTTGGTTCTGGTTGGAGAAAATATGTTAAAATCCTGTAAACACCAAATAGAAGAGTGCATAATGATAATTTAAACTTGTTTCTTTTAGTTACGGTTCGTTGCCGACTGGGATTAACACGGTTAGCCATTTGACTCTGTAGCCTAGCAAGTAGGTCACAGTAATGACTACATCTGCTTCTCCTGTTTGAATTAAGTTTCCCATCCCACCTAGTTTCCCATTTGGACCTGGAGATATGTAGTTCACTTCTGGTCTTGTACCGATGCTACAGAGGACAAAGTTATTTTACACACAGTGCAGACCAACAAAGTTATATCGTTAATATCGTTACGTAAAGTTTAGCAGGCGCCTGAAGTCCCATAACAATTGATTGCAGGCATGAGCACTTGAGAATGAAATATTTCCATGGTCTGTTGTAAACGTATTGCAATGGTCACTTTGCGTGTTGTTCTGCAATTTTAAATTCAATTGGTGATTTTAATATCTTTAAGAGGCCAAGTTGGTCAAACCAATGCAGTGAAGATGACCATTTCCCCGTTCAAGTCTCCTCTTCGTCGGGAGATTTGCTTCAAGTTAAAACACTCCCGCGTAATCTGGTTGCAAGTTAGTGAAACATATTTGACAAACGTTTGTTCCTTGAAAGAGTACAACTCTTTAATCTTGAAAGTAGGTGTGGTCCAAGTCCCGCCAGATAGCAAGAAAACTTCACTGTTTAATGGGAAGTATTTTGCGTACGAATGCAGCAAATCATAGTACCGTTCTGTGTCATCATCTTCCACGTCAGGCCACTGGAAGATTGTGACGATACGAGTGTCCAAATAAATCAAATTCCGAGACTGAACATACAACGCCTTCATCTAAATTGAAAAGCAAAATTATTAGAATTTAAACATAAAACACCGATGGGTGGTCAATACCGTTGTTACGTATGTTTCCAACTCAGTCAAATTTTGAGGTATGGAATGGAACCTTGTGCGACCATGTAGATGGCGTTTCTTTGCAGCTGCTTGAACAAGTTGGTTCAATTGATTAGGAGAAAGAACTGCGTACTGAACTCGCTTTAAACGAGAATTCAACGTGAGTTTTTCCTCCTCTAGTGCTGTTTTAAAATAAATTGATTAACCTTCCTGTCCGAATTGATGAGAGACAAACCATACCAGATGAAATGGAGGAGCTGCCTGAAAGCACAAGGTCATAGTCTGTGTACCTGCAACAGTAGTTTGTCAAGTTCAGCACTTCATTTTCTGTGCTTATGACAATACTGGTAAATAACGAAACGAAAATGAAAGTGAACATCTCCCTTTTCTTTTTCCTGCAATAGTTTATGTCCTCTGCCTTTTTATATTGTTCAAGAACCATTCTTCTCTAGAGTGTATGGGAACTATAGTATGTATTTGACATGGCAAACCTTAAGTGGTGTGTGACAGTTCATGAATTCTCTCTGAAGAATGACACCTTTAGAGAATGTCAACTCTGGAAAAAAGATGCCACTTCAGAACTACCAACGGGACAAAGAAGTTGTATCAATGTCCTCATCTTAGTCACATTGCCGAGACTAGGAGGGAAAATGTGAAGGAAAGTGTTGCTTATTTAAACGGATTCTTGAGAACTACACATAATTTAAAATTTTTGAAGAATTTCTTGAAGAACTTCAAGTATTGGATTATTACTGTCAGAAAACAACTGATTAAAAATTTATTTTGTTATAACACGTACATTTTTAAATCTAATTGAATCTCATTTTGGACTTTGAATTCTGGATACGCAAAGTTGAAAACAGAAACTTCTAGAATTCAGTCAAGTTCTAAAATATTTTGTTATTTATATTTGTGGTTATGGTGTTTATAACTGGATAATCTGAAGCTGTTTCACATAATGACTGTTCTACCATTAGACCTTATCATCCTAACTCATGCTATTCTCAACTCACATGCTCACCTGCCCACAAGACTAATTTGCTTCATGAAAAGTTCGAACCGCGGTCAGATAACCTCTGATTGGAGTCAACTTGTGACATGCCATGAAACTATGAATAACAAATTAGTCAGTTTTTGATATTTGGCCATTCCAAAATGGAGCTGCTTCTTCTTTTTGTGCAATTTTTGTTTATTGGAACCAAAGGCGGTGCTGCTTTTAAACTTCTAGGAGCTGATCCAATAAGTGCACTCCATGTTGAGGTAATTTTAAGAATTCCAGTAGTTCATATGTCTCTGACTTTGTCTATCTTTACAGGCCCCGACGATTCCGGGGATTCCGGGTATTGGGTTCAATATAACTGAGTTGAAAGAACACATGACTCAAAATATTGGGGCCATAGCATCAGCTGCAATGACTTTGAAAGACGCAAGTTCAGTTTTGACAGAACAGGTACAAAACATTTGGCTCAACTTTGTTTCAAGAAATTGAAAAAGATTAACTTAAATTCTAGATTTCCAACGTTACAAGCGGCGGAGTTCAAATTACAGAGCAATTGCATTCACTTGCGGCACTTTCCCAAGACCTGAGTACCAAGTTGGGAGCAAAACCATTGGAAATGTTGAAACCACTGGTTGACAGCCAGTTGGAACTGGGCAGGACGTTCACCTCATCCATTACAGGATTAATTCAGGACGTATCTATCCTTCGACAAAACGTTTTAAGCATGTTCATAATCATCCCTGCAATCTTAGGAGCAGTGGGATTTGTATCTGTTCTGAGTCTTCTCATCATCGTTTTGATTTTCATAACATGGCGGAAAATTCGTGCAGTTGGAAAAAAACTAATAACTCCTGTAAATGAAAATATGAATTAAACAAGTCTCTTGATGAAGATCATAATGTCAAGAGGAAATGTGTCATTTTATTAGCATCCGTTTCACACGTGCGTCATACATGATTCAGATTAACAAGTTGAAGATACGGCTGCTGTTTCATTTAATTATGATTACAGTTACTGTGGGAAAGAGATTCCCCATTTTTTGCTAAAAATTATTCAGTCAAGTTTACTTTTTCCTTGTCTTTTCCTGCTTAAGATCTTCCTCTTCAGCAACCATTTATTCAACTTGTCTTTTCCTACGCAAACAAATGCAATTTTTTCCTCTATTGACGTAGGCTGTGGACCAAAACTACGTGCATAATATGACCATCAATTCCTTCAGACAGTTGAAAGATGCACGTGAAAGAAAAACTCACTTGGCTACTTTAACTTTTTTAGTTGTGGAAATTCATTACTCTGTAATTCTCAATTCGTTTATTCTTTTGTGGATTCCTGAACATAGTAGCCAACTAAACTTTTAATCCAAAATGGACAAAGCAAAGCGATGCACAAAGGAATCTCAGATCCAGGAACTCGTTGGAATTGTGAGGCTTCAGATACTAGGTAACTGACAGTTTCCTTTTACTAATAAAATTAATAAACTTCATAATTCACATATTATTTTCAGAGCATGAGTTCCCTTTGACTCCGCGCACTGATTCGTCCTTCATTGCCAAGTTTATTCGAGCCAAGAAATACAATACGGACGCTGCTTTGGCTGCCATTCGGAAATATTACGAAAATATCTATAGGAACTTACCACTATTGGAGGAAATCACCCCTGTTGATTTAATTGACGGTTATAATTTGAACATGGTTCGACATTTCAAGCACCGTACAACCAATGGGTGCACGATTGTCCATGCAGCAGTGGCCAGATGGGACACTAGTGTGGCAAATTTGAATGATATTAAATGCATGAGTGCATTCATGATTGAAGAACTCTTGCAAGACCCTCAGTTCCAAGTTCAAGGGGCCATTGCCATAGTCGATGTCTCAGGACTGAGGTTTAGTCACATACGAGAATTGGCGACAGGCTTGAAAGAAATCATACGAGTGCACATGGTAAGTGGATTCACTGTCATCCAAACATCAGCTTTAGTTTCTGTTTTATGTAAAAGGAAATGTATCCAGTCCGTCTAGCCGGGATTCATGTGATCAATGCACCAGCACTCTTCTGGCCAATATATGAAATCGCTGTGAAAATTTTACCAAGGAAAATGCAGGATCGTATCCACATCCACAGCAATCTAGACTCATTAGTTCGTGCCTTTCCACAAGAGAGTTTGCCAAAGAGTTTAGGTGGAAATCTTAAAGAGGAGGAAGTATACGATAGCGAAGTGGTTTCGAATCTGCTGAGCAGAAATTCACATTACGAATATTACAAACGGCCATTGTTCGGGTTAGACTAAATCTGACATTCAATTGAAGCTCGTTCTTAATTCTTATGTATTTTGTTGTAACAAAAAAACCATTGGTCATGTCAATTGAGGTTATAAATATTAGAGGTAGGGGTTATTACCACCTCACTGCAAAATGTAAACGGAATGGAAGACTTTGCTTTTAATGCAAAATCAAATTATTTGTGAAATCAGTAGGGGATGCACAAATGTATTTCATAGTCGCACTTTCCGTCGGATCCAGGGCATTGATCACAGTTATTCGGTAACCCTGGGCCACAGCGACAGATTGCTGACACGACTGGCAGCATTGGATTTACCTCAACTGAGTCCCTGCTCGTGCTCGCGCATTCCACTTGCGACGCCACCTGGATTAGAGAAAATACGTTAGCATAAATCCGTTGTTAGAAAAATGAAAAGAATATAAATACCATGAAGCAAGCAATAACCAATACGACTGCAAATGTTCTGTAACTCATGTTGTGAATAAGACTGTTGTTAATAATATGTTGTCAACTATATTTGGCTGCTTTCTACTTACTTTTTGCTTGATATCGACTTCTCAAGCAGATTTATATACCCTTGACTGATGTAACTGCAGTAACCGTGAATTGCACTTCACCACGTGAATAGCCAGTGATAGAATTATCTTCGATAGCATCCATATTGTATAGTTCTTAATAAATGTTTTCTATTTTTCCAACTGAGCATGGTATAAAGTCCATATTTCAAAGTATTGTATTGTAGAGGAATGGCAAGCAGTCGTTTATTGCGGATCATGGAAATATTTTGTTGAAAAAATCACGTAATGAATTCCTTGTAACTTATGTCTGGATAATGAAGTAAAATGAACTTGCAGGATTTGTCATAACTCACTTTAACTTTTGATTATATTCAAAACACTTCAAATATGTATCCTTTTGATTTGAGTTGTTTAATTTAGAGTTTATGCTGCTTCACTCATCGGCCGTTTTCGTGGAGTAATGGAATGTTCTTATGTCTCCGAGAATACTTCAGGGAATCTTGGACCTGACCCAAAGTTATCTTTTAGAACAGTCGAGTGTTCTTTTTCCAGTGATGGATATAAGGGAATCTTTAAATTCAAACCCTTAAGCAATAACAGTGCAATAGAAAACAATTATTCTACAATATCAAATATGACAACAGCCTTTAAAGGAAGTGAAGGGAGAAAATAACTTTGTGCAATAGAGGAAAAACCAAGGATTCGGGAAATCCCGCCAGACATTAGAAAACTGCAACTTAAACCCCATAAACCGGTTTGTTTTCAAAGTTTGGGAAATCCTAATGCACTGGATTCGTTTATTAACAAAACACCGAGTTTATAAACTTAGGCTGTAAATGTCTACATTATTGCAGTACCTGTCCTGGTACTACATGACTGTATGTATGCTGTATGACAAATATCATAATGAAGAATAGTGAGAAAAAAATAAACAACTTGGTCTTGCTTCCTTATTTCAAAGCCACCTTGCAAGGGTTTGTGAAAGCAATAGCCATCAACAATATGGTGAGTTTTGTGGTACTAACACCAAGAAATCAGGACTAATTCAAAGCCTTTTATTAAACAGGGGATTGTCGTTATTCGTACTATGGTGATAACCCATAAAATTGTTACACTGGGACAATATCCGCTTGACACAAAACCAGGGATTGAAATGAAGCAAGTGTCCTACAATAGTACGACATATACAAACGCTGTGAATCAACACGTCAGGATCAGCAATAATGGACGACATTTTGCGACAACGTTCCACTATGTAATTTTGGCTATCCTCTCTGTAGAGGATCTGCTTGATTTTGTCATGTCAATATTACTGTTCAAAGCAGCTCGAAAGGTGTGTAAACTTATTGCCATATTACTCAGGCAGAGTAGACAAATAGGGTTCTTTATATAAACCATTTATAGGTTCTTGACTTTTGTTTTCAATTTCAGAAGAATTCATTCTACTGTAAGCTTATTTTTTCTCAACCTTCTTCGTATTTCCAGCGTATACGCTTTACATGGTGGAATTGCTGGTGTTTCACCCCAACTTTAACATCAACGTCCCAGTCAGTGCATCCGTTAGCATGACAGTCGCAGTCAGTGCCTCAGCGGTTTATCTTATCTATAAACCATGTTCCGTCTGGATTGTTCTGGATTTCATGAACCTGGTGATTGAAGAAAACAAAGATGAAGAGACCAAAGCAGCACAACGCCGGTTGAAAGATAATGAGATGGCAGGGTGGTATCAAGCATCCGCTTATTGCACCGTAT
This sequence comes from Pseudachorutes palmiensis, assembly GCA_009869845.1. NCBI lineage: Eukaryota > Metazoa > Arthropoda > Collembola > Poduromorpha > Neanuridae > Pseudachorutes > Pseudachorutes palmiensis. The sequence continues at coordinate 32,990 of VNWY01000505.1, read as the reverse complement.
CACCAACAAGGAATAAATACGTCATAATTTAGACTAACATGAAATGCGGAATTTTAAATAGAAAAGTAGTTCATTTTTATGAAATTCATTCGAAAAATACAAGGGACAATCAACTCACTAACAGATTGTAAAGCTGCGATATTTTATTCTAAACATGGAATTCGTTAATTCAGCCAAATCTACGGTAAAAATAAAAAATCCTCTAAATTCATGTGCATTTGGTCGGAATGAATGGAGCTTTGTGTGCAAGGAACAATAGAGCAACAAAACATTTGGAAAAACCTCCAGCCTGACATTGAATCCGCAGAAACTGGTTTTCAGTGTTTGGGAAATCCTTGCTCATGTAATGTAGCCACCATTGTCAACAATGTATTTCAATTCCAGCATCACACGCCATTCATTTTCACCTTACAATCTTCACTTTACTTTACTTTCAACTTTACAATCTTAGCATGCAATCTCCACATTATTTCAGTATCTATTCTGATTGCCAGTTGTGATTAATGAAGAATATAGGAAAAATATTCAGCAAGTTGGCCTCGCTCCCTTGCTTCAAAACCACTTTGCAAGGCTCTGTGAAAGCAATAGCACTAATCAATATCGTGAGTTTTGACCTAATAGATAGAAATCCAAATCAGTCCTGATTTGTATTCTTCGTTTTATCATCAGATCTTTTTCTTTATTTTTACTATCAGATCGAATGTTTCATGTGTTCATTGATGGTAACCCGAGAACTTGTGACATTTAAAACTGAAATAACGCAAATACTAAATAACAGCTCATCAACTACAAATCCAGCGAAGCAGAACATCATAATCGACAATGAGCGATATACAACGTTCCACTATGTAACCTTGGGTATCCTCACTTTCAAGGATCTGGTGGACTTTGTCGTTTCGATACTACTTTTTGAAGCAACTCGAAAGGTTCATTTATTTTGTATTGTATTGTATTACATTGTATTTCGTAGTAACACAGATGCTACCATGTTTTGATTTTCAGAAGAACCTATTCTACTGTAAGCTGTATTTTTTCTCAACCGTCTTGGCAGTTCAAGCGTTTACAATCTACATGGTAGACTTACTGGTGCTTAGCCCCAAGTACTCTATTAACACATCAGTCGTCATTGCCATCTTTGTTCATGTTTTCTACAAACCATTTTCCGTCTGGGTTGTTTTCAGTTTTATGAAAGTGGTGATTGAGGAAAACAAAGAGAAAGAAACCAACGAGCCACTAGGCATGGACAGGCCTAGGACACAAGGTGTATTAATTACCAACAAGGAATAAAAAAAGTTGCCTCTTCCTTCATACGTATTAAGGTAATTTTATTTGTCTTAGGAAAAGTCAAAGCCAAAGTAAAAGTCTTTTGTAAAAAAAAAGAAAGAAAGAAAGAAAGAAAAGTCCGGCCATGAAACTGCGACGGGAGTTGAATTCGGAAAAAAGCAGCAGGTATTGAGTAACTTTTGTGGATTGTTTTAAGCATATTAAAATTAGAATGGAAACCGTGAAAGAATAAATGAATTGGAACCCGCAAACAACATATATTTTAATAACAGTTCTAAATGACGTCCCAAGCTGTATAGGTCAACAACAATCCTACGCGGTGGCCTGGGGTTCAAAACAGGGTTCCGTTACTCTTGAATTTTGCGACCTTAATGCATTCTCATTTTACCAATGACATGACTTGTAGAAAATGTAAAAGCGAGGACTGTAAAGTTTTGTTCATTTTTGTGTTAAATTATCATCAACACATGCTTGTTACCAATCTTTTTCACACATTCAAAAGGAATAAACGTTTAGATTTTACCACTTCATGTGAAACCGTGCCTAATAACCGGAAATTTCGATCGTGAAACCATTTTTGGAACGAAAATGGTTTTCAGTTGTTCATTTGCAAAATTCCCATGCCAATACACGAAAGTTTTGTAAGTGGTTTCTAAACCGCGAAACCAGTTCAAAGTTGCGTTTGAACAGTACATTCGGCGCGGTAACAGATTTATGCGTTTAATTTTAATAACCCTTGGCGAGCATTCATTGTCAAAAACTTGTCTGGAAACTTGTTCAGTGCAGCGTTCATTCTTAAAAAATCCAGAACCCAGAATGTATGGAAACCACTTTAAAAAATTTATAATCCCCCGCCGTCAACCATTCCCGGAATTTATGGAAACCACTTTAAAAAAAATAATCCCGCGCTGAAAACCATTCCCGGAATTTATGGAAACCACTTTAAAAAAATAATCCCGCGCTGAAAACCATTCCCAGAATTTATGGAAACCACTTTAAAAAATAATCCCGCGCTGAAAACCATTCCCAGAATTTATGGAAACCACTTTAAAAAAATAATCCCGCGCTGAAAACCATTCCCAGAATTTATGGAAACCACTTTAAAAAAATAATCCCGCGCTGAAAACCATTCCCAGAATTTATGGAAAAAGGAGAGAGGTAAACACCATAAAGAATGCACGACTTCACGTGACGTCACAACTGAGTCATGATCAAACTTTTGAGAATGAAGGTTATTCTAAACCGGTTTCCGGATAAATGTTTGAAAATTTTTTGAGAATGGACGTTTGCCACAGATGGTTTCCGGACAAGTTTTTGAAAATCGTGATCGTGACCAGTCCACGGGGCTTTGTTCATTCTCAAAATTTTCCAAACATTTTTCCGGAAACCAGTTCATTCTCAAAAATTTGATCATGACCCAGTTATGACGTGCCATATTTTGATCAAACAATTGTTCTAGTCTAGTTTCTTTTCTGTTGTTCATGGCTATTATTGCATGGTTTCCGAGAAAAAATTTCAAACCAAAGACTTTTATTTTGAAGCCACCTTCTTAAACCAGTCGCAACTTTTAATCACGAACGCCGTTACCCTGCTTCAGTAAAGTCATTAAACTATAGTGACTTGATCAACGACTTGACGATTTGGTCATGATCAAATTCTAATTTTTTGAGAATGAATTCCGGATAAATCTAAAAATCGGTTATTGTCTTTGTGAGTAACTTTTGAATTTCGAATTTTGGTAAATTTTTTGAGAATGAACAATCAGCAAGACTGGCTTTTTGATTTGACTGGCTTGACTGACTGGATCCGGTTTCCTTTTCTTGGCTTCGGCGACGATATGGCGTTCAGTTGGTAAATCGGTTTGCTTGTTTCGCAAAAATGTAAGCAGATTTGTGCAGTATGAAAAATATTGATAAAGTTTGTTTGTTTTTTTTTGCTCAGTTTTCCTGCTGATAAAACCACAATTTTCTTCTTTTGCTACTTTTTTACACCAATCATTTTGGTTGAGACTCTTTAGCTCCTCTGCAAACAAATGGCACCTGCTAAGCGCAAGTTGACAACTATTACTCCGGGTGTCACGATTACATTTTTGACAATGAACGTTGCCGTAGTCACCTGGCAAGGAACTAAAAGGCAATACCAAAAATGGCCAACTTTATTAAAATATAAAATTAACGGACTAAAAGTTATTTTAATTCACTCTCGGAAAGGATGAATTTTCTGTACAAATTGTACGTTTTCTGAAATCTAGAGAAATTGCACCGGTGGAAAAGTCGGACGAAACTTATCGTCACAAAGTTGGTCAATTGTGATTTATTGTGTCAAAAATAATCAATTGAATTTATTAAAGTTAGAACCGTCAGGGCTAAATTGTTTAAAAACCATTTTGATGTTCCAAGCAGCTTTCTCCGCCACTAGCATCGTCGGAGCGTTCACATTTGCATTTGTTATATGAGGAAACACCGAGGAATCTACAACACTACAACATTAAGAAAAAGTCAATAAATTTTTATCTCTGTTACTTTTATTTACTTCATCTTGGAATCCAGGACTGCATGTGGATCATCTAGTCCAATTCCCATTCGACAAGTTCCAACAAAGTGATCTGAAGGTCGTGCATATTGAGTGATGAAGCAATTCCAGTATTCATCTGAACCCACTCTGGTTTTAGCAGAACACTTTTCGTCCTTCAGTACTTTGAAGCCAAATGATTTGAAAGCATTTGTATTGTGTATTTCCAGCACTTTCTTAATTCCTTCGAAAAAGAAATTATAATTATTTAAGTTTAGTAGCAATTTATATTTCACCTTCAAGACTTCTAGTCCTGACATCCTTGTGAGAAAACAAGTTGTAATTCACAACTGCCAGCTCCGTATTCCTCCGTTCCCCTGCTCTATATTTTGCTGTGTCTAATTGAATTGAGCCAATGCCTTTGTGTCGTACAATGTTAAGCCGCATCGGGGTAACGACAACTCCATCTGAATCCACAGAGGATCCACGACGAAAGAAAAGGATGTCTGGCCAATCAACTTCTCCCGCATTTTTAGCAACGGAGGAAACAAAGAAGCCCTGGATGTCAGTTCCTTCCGCACTCAAAATCCCCTTCCCATTTTTGAAGAATTTTTTAAATTCCGTTGGATTCAAGTTGTAGAATAATGAAGGAACATTATTCAAGGTGGTGTTGAATTCGACCCTAATGTGATCCTGTAAGTTCTTCCCAACAGGAAGGTCAACCACTGTCGGAATCTGTGTAAAAATAGACGCATGTGCATATGCTATCAAAACTCTGTAGTCCCTGTGTATAACCTGTGCCTCTGAAAGCATTTCCTTTGGTCCAACTCCTGATTTGAAAAGGAGCATAGGTGAACCGAATGGGCCTGCAGAAACTATAACTTCCTTCCGCGCATGTGCTACAAATTCCTTGCCATGCCTAACATATTCAACTCCTGTGGCAACTTTTCCCCGAAAAATGATTTTCGTAGCTTCGGAATAAGTGAGCACAGTGAGCGTCTTCCTTATCCCTAGGAGTGGCTGGATTAAAATTGAGCAGGTAGTGAATGCACGTCCTTTTTGTTGTGTAAAGTCCATTGGACTAAGGCCTAATGGGAGCCAAGATAAATTAACGTTAGTTTTGAAATACTATGTGCCACGTAAAAGTGGAAGGAATCACAGTTGACCTGGCTTCTGAGGTCCATTTGAATCTCCATATGAATAGCCCAATTCTTTCGCTGCACTTTTATAAGTTTCCAGTTCTGGTGGGTTTCCAACATGAATTGGAATGGGTCCTTTAGTACCACGTTGATCTGTGACAAGTTGCCAAAATTGAATTATTTTTCCAGTTCTCACATTAGATACGAACTTACTACTCTGAAAGGGACCAGTATATGCTTCTAGTTTCCGATAAATTGGCAAAATATTTTCATACTTCCAGGAATCATCCATTGTTAAATTGGCCCAGAGGTCGTAATCAAGGCTACACAGTCATTACATTATTTTATAATTGGAAATCAATTGGTTTCTCCTTGCCTGTTGCCTCTATTGTATATGACCGAGTTGTGGGCACCAGAGCCTCCTAACATTTTCCCATGCGTAAGAATAAATACCTGAAACAAGGATGTTAGAGTTCATTAGGTCAGTGCCTTTGGAGACTCACTTTATTCCCGAGATGTCGCTGCTTCACTGAAGGATAGAAGGAATTAATTCCTCCCACTTTGCCCATGTAAGGGCGAAGGGCAGGCACCGTTGTTAAAGATGGAGCTGGCCCACCAGCTTCAAGAAGTAGGACTTTGAAATGCCTTGATAGTCGATATGCCACTAGACATCCTGCAGTCCCTGCACCAACTAAGATGCAAAGTGAGTATAACATAATTTTATTTTCCAATTTATGAACTGACCGATTATAAAGTCGTATGTAGTTTGGGCGTTATTCTGTGAATTCTTAAATTTCCGCTGGTCAACACGCAAGAAGTAGTCTACTTCCAGCTGGATAAAATAAACAAAAGTGGACAGAAATGCAGCTCCTAGCAGAGGAACCGACACCATTGTCAACTGAACTGGCAGAAGGTGGAATGATATCGTCTGTCGACCCAGCAGTTAATAATGCCGTTTTTGTTTTATTCATAGGATTAGTTATGGAGATTACAGATGGCCAACTTCATCGTTCGGCCAAAGTGTTTTCGTTTCACACTTGCATTAGGAGCATCACAGTGTTACAGCACTCCATATCTTAAAAAAGATCAAAAGGTGCTTAGGGGAACGGTACTGGAGAACACTACCCAGAAGGCCGAGCTGATAGGACTACGAAAAGGTACAAATTGCACTGATTTTTGTAGGTTCTTAGACCGTAGGACACTCTCGCCTTCATCTTCGGAAAAGTCAAGTCCTGCAGGCGGTGATAAACGCTCACTCCTAAAATTCGGAATTTTAACGCTTGATTTGAGATAATCGGTAAAATGAAAGCCATTAAAAGGCCAAAGCCACATGCCGAATTACTATCAAACAGCAAATTATTGACAACGGAATTTACACTGAAACTCGGCAACCTTTTCTTCAGATGAGATGTGGAGATATAAATTCCCACCTTATTAGAAAGCCAATGCTAAACGCTGGATTTTAGAACATCACTGAACATCACAACAAGGGAATCAAGAGGTACACGTAATGTATTTTAACTCTTTAACTCTAATTTCTAAACTCTTGTGTGCAGAACAGCCTGGCAATGCAAAATGGGAAATTCTGCTGCCTGGATTTCAGAATCAGAACATCACTGAAATCTAAGGGCATCGGAAGGTAAAGGTATAATGCATTTGTACTCCTGAAATCGCAAATTCTAAACTCTTGGTTTTCATTCCTTTTAATTTATTCAATAAAGTAAACTCTTGGTTTCAGATCATCATGACAATTCTTACTGGCAAATGCTAAACGCTGGATTTCAGAACATCAATCATCACAATTTATATAAGAAAACCGAATTGGAATACGAAGGATCACAATCACAACCGGAAAAGAAAACCGAATATTTACGAAGGATTACAACTGGAAAACATAACCGAATACGAAGGATCAAAATGGAAGGAAGATGGAGAAATGGACAGATTTTAGTGATTACGTACGTAATATAACAATGACAGCATTAGAAGTCTCCCTTTATTCCGGATGGGATGGGCCTTATCCTGATGGGAGAGGAAGTAAAATGTAAAACACAGGTTGGCACATGTACATGTTTTAGTGTCTTCGATTTTATAATGTCAAATTCCACGATCATCGGATTACCCGATGATCGTTGGTGGTTGGTGCATATTGTAATTGTAAGCTGTTAGTTTGTTGGGTTCAATTTCGAGCTTTCTTTTTATTTCAAGGTATGCTGGTTTATGATGAAAATCCTCAGAAACCTTAACACCTTCTAATTGTACAAAGTAGTTAATTTAATGCACAAGCAGTTATTAAGATTAGGACTGGATGACCTGGTGAAAGGTCACGGTGAGTTGTACCTAGCTCTCTTGCTCATTAATGTACATCCCTTTTCTATCTTCCCAAAATATTTCCGTTGGGATTCTTCCGAGGGTAAAGGTCGCCTTGAATCATCTGGTTTTTCTGTAATTTGAAATTAATGTGATTTAAATGTTGAGTTACTGCAAGAGGGTTACTGTGATTCTCCTTTTCTTGAATTATCCGATTCGGACCCCAGGAATTGAGATTGTAGGTTTCGTTGAGAAGAGGATGGAAGTACCCTGGGATGATTGGGGGATATTATTAAGCAGCATGACCTCGCGCACATGAGAAGACTTTTCTTTAAACTTTCTCAGGAGGGGTAAATGCAAGGCCTTTATGTGTGAGCTAATTTTCGTCTGCACGACGATTAGTTTACGACCTATATTTAGTTAATACTTTAGCTGAACTCCCTCATTTCAAAAACGGAATCCCATGCGTACATTACAGGCGACGCGGCTTCCAAATCACCGGCATGTATCACCGTACTCATCAAATCCTTGACAATCAGCCAGTTTTCCTACCGTAGCCACCCCACATCCTAATTTTTTTTAATGTGTTCCTTTCCCATGTTCCTTATGTAACTGCGGTTTTAGCAAAGGTAAACGAATATGTTCTGTCAAGCTTAAAGTACACACGCCACACATTTGAGCGACAACGACTAGCTCAACATGTTTGATTGATTTGTAGATAACTACTTTTAATTATCCAAATGTGCTGAACTTAATCATGTCATTTTGCAAAGTGACATCGTTTGCTCCTATTATTGTAGGTATAGAGTGTAAGTTGCAAATTCATTTAGTCACAATAATTTCTACCAGAAATGTTCCATTCTCATTCCACGTATTTTCATTTAAGCATAATTGNAACTTGATCATATCATTTTGCAAAGTGACATCGTTTCTTCCTATTATTATTGTAGGTATAGAGTGTAAGTTGCAAATTCATTTAGTCACAATAATTTCTACCAGAAATGTTCCATTCTCATTCCACGTATTTTCATTTAAGCATAATTGTAATGTCTTGACCATTATTTCACCCCTGGTACAAACTGCTTCAAGGACAGTGCCCTCAACGGAAAATTACTCCGAGTCTCTGCCTATCAAGTGCATCCATTTGTAATTGCAAATGAAGATTACAAGTCGCAGGGATCCAAATACACAGGGACACAAGTCACATTCCTTCAACTCGCTGCCGAGAAATATAATTTTAGTTTAGTCTGGAATGTCACTACTGATGGATCCAAGGGCTCAGGGACAGTAGGAAAAGATGGCTTTCCCACCGGATGCATGGCTGATCTCTACTACGACCGAGCAGATATTACACCCGCCACGGCCAAGACATTTCCAAAGACAATGTTCATGGACTTTACTGAAAAGGCTAAGAGACAATTACTTTAAAATGGGCTCGCTCGTGCTATTCAGACGCAAAGTACCTTATCGGTTCAAAAATTATAGAAGTCTTAACGCTCTTACGCCGACCTTGGCGACATTTAGGAACATGGAAAGATTTTGTGTATTTAAGCCGGGTATTCATATGTCTTATAAATAATGTTTGTGCCTTGTTTGCATAGCACGAGCTCCCATTTTCAATTAAGTACTTGTTCCTCAGGCTTTTGGGGAGAACAAACTTGTGTTCGCGACTTCATTGCCGAAACCATCCTTGAGTTGGGGCTCATTGTTTTCTTCGTATGATGTGACACTATGGACGATGATTTTGATCACATTGGTTGCCTTCATTTGTGCCTATTTCAGCATATTCCTACAACAAGAACTCTGCATCCGAAAGCATCTTGCCTATTCCTTCCTGTCCAACTTAACATTGGCAATTTCAGTTCCATTTGCAGCACTACTGGATCAAAATATTGGCAAGCTCCCTCAACGTGTTTCGGCTATTACAGCTCTGCTTCTGTTGTTTTCAACATTCATCGGATATGGCTATAAATGCAATTTGGTTTCCTTTGTGTCAACTCCAGAGTCGGCGGAAATCCCACAAACGTATCAACAACTAGTTGAACGAGAGGACTACAGAGTGCTGCTGTATTACATTGGAGGCCTGGCCTTTAAAATGTTCAAAGAATCCGGAAATCCAAGCACAGCTCAAATTGGGAAACGACTACAGCACAATCTAATTACTAATGCAATTAATTGCACCAGCATGGCCCTTTGGGAGCCAAAAACAGTGTGCATTGGCTGGTCATCTCCAGTTGTCATGTCTATCATGACGAATTTGACCCTGAAAAGTGGATGTTCTCCTTTATTCGTCTCGAGTGATTCACTCTACTCTATTCTCGTTTCGTTTGGACTTCGTAAAGGGTCTCCTTACACTGCTCCCTTGGATGACCTTATCACACAGAGCAAAGAAGCAGGGCTGATTTCCAAGTGGGTGACTGACATTGAGAGTAGCTACAGGCTAAAAGGAATCCAATGGCTGAGTAATGGTGGTAACCCAGAGCTCCTGCAAGTCCTTAAATCCTATCAGGAGGACCAAGAGAGTTTTTTCCAAATGAAAAACTTGTCAATCATATTCCTGACTCATGCTGTTATATCCTCGCTTGGGATTCTAATCCTCTGTTTAGAAATCAGAATTGCTAGAAAATCTAGCAACAACGTAGTGTGGAACACAACACTTCCTGAAATTATTTCAGCCATAAATTCATTACAGTAGTCAAAGTAGTTGAATAATAAACTATGAAAACAGCTTCATCACCAGAATCGAATTGAGTTTGCTATAACATCTTGACCAATTCGAAGCGCTTCTGGTGTATTCTGGTGTAAAGTCGAAAGCTAAAGCTGGCATGATTCGAAGAAAAGATTCGATAGAAAATTCTTAATTTGAAGATTTCAAACTGAGGTTTGTTCAGTTCTTCCCATATGGTAATCCTTCAAAACCAGTGCGCAGTCCATGACGAACTAAAACCGATCTAAAACAAGGTAGCACTTACATGCCACGAAATGCTGTTGTGGAAAGGAATGAATTGAAATGGAGCTAAAATGCTCATACTCAGCCACACGCGCCACTTTGTTTTTCCAAAAGTGGATGAATGAACTTGTTTTTTAACCTTATTTTTCTATCCTGATTAGCTAAGTCACTGAATTGCGTTTTGAAATCAAGGCTCATAATAAGAGTATAAGATTCATCGGATAAGTATGTTTCAAAACCTGCCCTGTATTTTTTTTTAACAAAACTCGCATAATTTATAATCCTCACAAAGCCAAACGTCTTCCCGTGTTTGGGATCCCACAAAAAAGAGTAATTGACAAAGGACCAACGTCATCCCTTTCACTGTCTGTTTCAAGTGTTTTCAACAAGTTTTACCAGGTGATGAATTGAGCTAAAAATCTCTGCCACACGCGCTACTTTGTTTTTTCAAAACTGGATGAATGGTAGGATTTTTCGTATAAATACAGCTGGATTTATTGTATCAGTATCCAGTCCAGTTAAACCGTTCCACTTAGAGTTGAATAAACCAAAAGCAACATGGTATCACCAATCTTTTCATTTGTGCTTCTATCACTTGTAAATTCAAGTTTTGGGGCAAAAATTGTAAGTACATTTTTAATTACTTTGCAGCATCAACTTACATCGCTGTAACCAAATGACTTTCTTAAGCCACCGACATCGACAGGGGTCACCGCGTGAACTTAGGTCACACGGTGACTTTAATACAATCTACAACCAGAAGCGTCGTCTTGATGATATTCTTTGAGTTTCAATTGGTTAAAAAGTAGTCTAGTTTTTCCGATTCGTGGCATGCCAGCCTGTCCTTGTCAAGGTGAAATCATAAAGTTTGATTTTTGACTGCGTTCCTGGGGTGGGTGGGTCGATTGGTGACCGTTGTTCACTCTGCTTCTCTCCTTGACAAAAAAAGCAGTGCGAGTTCTCACCAATCTAACAAACCCACAAACACCGGTGCTGTTTTCCTTTATACAAAGTGATTAATAGTTTTGAATTTGAAGAAACGTCAAAAAATGAAACGTCACCATCTTAACGTCGCAGGCGGTTTAATAACGAAATGACGAATTATGATGATTTTGTAGAAAACTTTAAGAAACACTTTAGCAGTAAACTTAGTTAAATTTGTAATTTCTTAAACAGATGTGGGGTCAGCAACCAGTACAAGACTATTTCAAGGATGCCGGTCGGGCGGCCAGCCTTCTTAAATTAGCCCAGGATACATATACAAACGTCAGTGTAACTAACATTGATATATTCGACGGTGCATTCTTGGATTTATCTGGCGCCAAGGAAACGTCTGGTCAAAGAAAATATCAAATCTACTATGCGGCTTGTGCTATCACCGATATTGCAGAAGGACCGGAAGGAGTAGCAGAAGGGAAGTATTTTTACGCATACTTAGCTGTGAAAACGCATGTTAAAAACGGAGACCTACGAAAGCCCGGCCCTATGTTTGGGAACATAAAAATCTGCAATAATGATAAGCGAAATAATACCAAACAGAATTTGAAAATGTATATGAGCAACAATGCTGATAACGTTGAAGTGGCACTAAAACCCGTGGCAGACCTCTGGGCTGTACTAAATACTACAGCATGGTAATGTAAATCAAATGACTAACTAGATCTTTTGCTTTACTTTGTAATAAAAATTGATTAAAATTCAGATCTGTTGACTATGGAAAAGTGCTAACGTCACCTAAACAATAATATTTTTTATAAAAACTTCAGTATTCGTAAAGTTAGGATCTCCAGTCTCTAAGCTAATAGAGTTGTCGTCGAGGGCATAAACCGATTCTTCCTGTGATTCTTTCGGGGAAAATGTACCCATGAATCCTCTGGGTTCTTGGTAATATGAAATTAGCTGTATTTAAATGTTAAGTTACTACTGTGACCCTTCCATTGTTACATTTATGATACTCAAAATCCAGACACGCGAGCAGAGCTAGCTTGAAAAATCGGACGTTATGAATTGAGCGGCGCACAGCGCTAGTGGAAGCTAGCGCGAAAAGCTATTGTGGGATATAGCAGGATGACTCAACATAATTAAATTTCTTATTTTAGGCTGTTTCAGTAGAATTTCTATGTGGTTGGGGAGTCGGGTGGTGAGAAGGAGTTAATAATCGACACAACGGTTTCTGTCTAATCACACCTACTACCGCCAGGGAATATGCGATGCAGTCACGAAAAAGACGAAATGCATGGACTCATTTTTTCTTTAATTGCTTCATGCAATGCTTTCATTAATCGATTTATTTGGTTGCTTCTGTTATAGGGGAGCGAAACAAAGATACATTCCTTTGGATAAGACATTGGATTCAAAGCCCCTTCAGTGCAGCGTAATTATTCCTTTCACTAATAAATACGTTACATTGCTTCTTTCACAAATTCATTTTACAAATACTTTTGTGAATTATTCAGTACACTACTCCGCTGTTGATAATTTATCAGCAATAGTAATTTTGTTTTAAAACAAAGACTATGAAATAAAACCGAACAAACAGAGCATGTCACTCCTAACGGAACATATTTCTGGTCTAGTTTTGCCAAACATAAAGTTTGAACTGCTCTATCTACCGCGTGTTTTACGATACATATGATCCAACAAAAATGATACCAAGGAAAGTACAAGTCCGATTACAAGTACCCCAAAAGCCCCTTCTAGATGATTTAAAGTAAGGGCACCAGAAACCGTCTCCTCGTAATTCACAACTGCTGAACGATTTGAAACGACAGCATTTTTCAAAATCAAACGTTCCCTACGGTTAGAATACTGATCGATACTTAGCCACTTGATAAACAACCCTAAGCTCGTAGCCCTTGAGATGACGCTGTCAAAGTACTTGATGGCCACTGAATTCTTGTCCATGATGAGTCCAACTGGTGTGAAGAATATATGTTTAGAGCAAACCCTGAACGGAGGATTACCATATTCGTCGTAAGAATTGACATGACTGAGGTATTCAATTACTCCCTTCCAAATAACGCATGAGGTGTGAGTAGTTAGCGACGCTTCAATGCAGGTAGATGGATTTAATTCTGGTTGAAGTCGCTTAAATATCTTTTGGTAACTTGGGTTTGTAGATGCCTTAAGTCCGTCGTATCCCGAACCCCCAGAATATTGCAGCATTATTTTGTAGTCTGAGTTGCCAAGGTCTTCAAATGTCTCTGGAGTTCGGGTCATCTCTGGAAACATTAGTAACCCAACGATTTTTGAACGGTAGGCCGTTCCTATTACAACTGATAAAATAAACCACATGCTGAGATACGTACGTAAAGGACCCTTAGCTATTCTTTCAGGTACCATCCCCGATCCTTGTTCTACCAAAACGTCAACGGTGTACCATGTAAGTCGACCAAAATATTGAGACTGCTTGCTAAAATGAAGTGTGATCTTCGCAGTTAGGATTGTGATCCCAATAGCTAAACACAAGAAGAACCAAACATCCCTGGCGAGTGGCCTGTAGACCGATTTCCAGGTGTAGTAGAGGCTTGGGTTGCCCACTACAAACGTCAATGTGCCATAATTGTAGCTTTGGCTGAAGGAATTTACAGCGTAACGTTCATATGAAATTCCAGCGGGAATGCCAATGGCAGCTCGACCGTAGAAGACGTCTCCCATGCAACCAATCCACGTCCCGTTGATGAGTCGTCCAGTCCCCCCTCCTTCAGAAGATGGAAATAATTCTAAAGTGAAGTTGAACTTGCGCATGAGCAAACCTATTAGCTCCATTTCAATCCCGCGTTTAAACTCCCATCCATTTGATCCATTGCGAAGTTCAACCAAAGACTTGGCAAGGACGGCGACACTAACTTTGAGAACTCCACCATTGAAGTCCAAGATACTTGAAAGTTCCTTGAAAAGTGAAAAGTTGAAGCTTCCTGAAGGTATAGTGATGAATTGTGTTGGCAAACGATGGGCCAGAGGACTAAACGTGTATTTCACAAGGATATTATTGACAACTTCATCAAAACTCACGTACAGTTGATTACTCAACTGTGGATGGGTAAAATTCACCGAGTTGTTAGGCAAAGAAACGAACACAAAGTTAACTTTCCCATGTCGCTCCATTTTGTATAAGCTCTTCAGGTCAACACTTTTTGAGCCAAGAAACATCAGGAATACGAAGCAATTCTCTTGCCTCTGAGCAATGCTAAGGAAGGAATTTTTCCAACCATCAATGTTGAACAGCGACAGTCCATGTTCACTTAATAAGTGGGCTAATACATCCACATCTGGAGAGACACTTCGATCAATAAACACAATGAGACGACAAGATTTAAAATGTGGAAGAAGGATGTTCCTGATGAATTCAATGAGCGGAGACCAGGTTATTTCTGATGCAGAACAGGAAACTAAATGTGGAATACAACATAATATCAACAACAATTGACCCTTTCTACCAGAATCCATGGCTGTTTAAATTACAACAGTGCGAAATAAAGAGTAATATACTGAATGATAAAAGTCAATTGAGCACAGTTAATATTACTTAACATCCAATTACTTAAGGTTGTCATTCCTGTTGAGACGTGTCTGTGTGAAAAGCGATGGTGTTGACTTGAAGCTGTCATCTCCAATTGACATCTGGTGTTGATAAATTAACCACATGCAGTCGTGGCTGTGCTGACTGTCCTCATTACCATCATTCTAAATCATACTCAGAATTGGTTCAATTGGTTTCAATCAATTTGAATTCCTAAGTTGTATTTTATTATTTAGAATACCAAGTTAAAGCTACGCCACTTGGAGGATGTAATCACACCGTTCCAAACTGTACTTTTTTCGGTAAGAGTATTTTGAGATTGAAAAAATGTTCGGCCCAGTAATTCCCTTCATAATTTTCTTTTCAATTAATTAGTTTTCACTTGATTGTTTTGTTCATATACTCTTCACGTTGACGGGCGCCGACAATTAAGTCTTCCAATTGAATCCAATAGTTAAACTGCTCCTCAAAGCGGAACGATGGAAGATTTAGTCAATGGAAGATTAGATTTCACTGGATTGTTATATCGGATTCCTACCCGGGTTTTCTATTCATCAGTTTCACAACTGTTGAATCTCTCTTTTTTGGTTCGAAAATATCATTCAAAATTAAGATTAAACCACACGGGATCTGTGCTATAACAGTCAATCAGAATACAACCAAGAAATTGGGTGGGTGTGAGGGCCATTATTATATTATATTAATTACCCATATTAAGCTCCAGCCCAATAAAAAATTGCAATGAAGGAATTGCGTAAGTGCCATTGTCATTGTGAAACTTTTGACATTGGCTCCTAATCAGAAAAAGATTGTGAAAATGAAGCAATTCTAAAAAATCTTGCCAATAAATTTAGGCCATTAGTTTACAGGCGTTTCTATAGAATTGTAAAATTCAATTACTAATATCAAGTGAGACTTTTAACTTATCAGATTTAATCTAATTTTATCGATGAATTTTCCCATAAGCTCAAGTGTGTAGTAGCTGGCAGTTGAGCAGCTGAAACCTTAAGCCTAATACATTGTTCTGCTGAACTCCATCTCTTACTAGCTAGAACGAAGCAGAGTTTAAAGTTTAAACATTGTCGGCAGACTCTTCCTTGACGCATCACAATAGGAAAATGATTTCTAAAGGTTTTACCTTCCTGATGGTACTCTTCTGCATCATGGTATATTTTAAAAACAGTAATAATCATAATGCAGCGTGTTCATTTACACTCATATACGTTCTTATTGATAGGTTGCATTCCAAGCAGAAGCCGCAAGCATAGTGGAAGTAGCTGGAGGAAACCCAGTCAAATCTGCTGCTTTGACAATGAGCTGCTTCTGCTTATCCGACGCCGACTGTGGTGAATGGTGCGGTGGGCCTGGTATTTGTGTAACTGCGCAGGGACAATGTGTTCCTTTCTGATCACAATGACATAATGACATATTTGTTGCGTATTAAATTATACCTTCAATAAAATTACTCTTTCCAAAGCAGTACGCACTCCATGACGAACCAAAACCAACGTAGTCCGTGGAATAGAATGAAATTGGAATTGAGCTAAAATTATCTAAACGCTAAAACACGCCTTTGTTTTCTTTGACTTTGTTTTCCCAGAAGTAGATGAATAGTCGGACGTTTAGCGATGTTATTTTAATTTAAATCTGATTTTAAGCAGTTGCAAGTAATTTTCCAGCCAAACTTCTATGCCGAAATCAAATATATTTGGCTACCAAATATTCGAAATACAATCAAACTACTGTTTTATTTCGTCGTTGTTAAATAGACGCTAGTTCCAAGCAGAAATGTTTTTCGGTTTGATGTAGTCGCACTCGTAAAACTTTTTCACTTTTAAAATGTCCCACTGAAAGGAGTAAACCCGACTGATTGATATTTGATCTTTGGTTTATAATTTGAGTAAACTTACATCTGATAGTTTGGACCTTTGACCGATTTTTACTCCTTTCGGGACGTCCACGATGGGTTCAAATACTTTTGTTCCTTTATTTGTAAATTCCACAGGATTGTATAGCATTATTGTCTCAAAGTCAAAGGGTCCTGCATAATTTCCCGCAATAGGGTTGTGGATTTCGAATTGGCCTAAAGTCATCAAAAATAAGTCATTAGTTGGTAAGAAAGAAAAGATTTATAAGCTTACTTACTTTCTTCACCCATAACGGTATTCTCAGCATTAAGTTTTACATACTGATCGCGATCATTCTTCTATTCTATCTATCTATTCAATAACTTTTAAAATACAATGGACCCTTCTGATTCTGGCAATGCGAGGCGTTTGAGACTTAAATGCTTTTCCCACCAAGTGTCGCAAATTCCTTCTAAACAGACTGCCGGAAAAGTCAAATTCAAATCAGGCTCTGGCAGTATAGAAGGTCAGGGGTCAAATGACTGTCCGTCAGGCTTTCTCATAGATTTTTACACGAAAAGCTGTTCTATGTCTTTTTGATTAGGACAAACTTGTTACCACTTTGAAAAGCCGACTTCAAGAGAGAATTGTGTAATTAATTAGAAGAGCTATCTCTAATCTTCTACCTAAATATGTAATCTATTGATTAGAATGATTAGAATCACGAATGTGCGAAACACGACGAGCCACAGATCCTCATTTGGATTTTATACGGTGGCGGATCAAAATCCGTTTCTACTATCCCTTATATCCAACGCCACTCTTGACTCTTATTGACTCTAATCTAATCAACGCCTTTTCCACAGAGCACATTAGTTAACTAATTTAATCAACTATGGCCAATCAACCCAGCGGGTCTACGTTCTATGACGCCGTTATTGTCGGTGCCGGATTCTCGGGACTAAACTGTCTCTACGAACTCAGGAAACGGGGATTCAGTGTCAAAATCTTGGAGTGTGCGCCTACGCTTGGAGGTGTTTGGTACTGGAACAGATACCCAGGCTGCCGGGTTAATTCTGAATTCTTCATTTACCAGTTTCACCAGGCTGAAATTTGCAAAGAGTTCCCTTGGACCCAACGCATTCCAGACTACCAGGAAATACGCCAGTACTTCCGATACATTGACGAACGGGAGAACTTCAGCAAAGATATTCAATTTAATACTGCAGTGACTCGGGCGAGCTTCGACGAGACAGAAGCTCAATGGACAGTAGACACAGAGAAAGGCGGATCCGTAATCGGCAAATACTTGCTTCTCTGCACAGGGATTTCAGCAAGACGCTACACACCGTCATTTCCTGGTCTTAAGACTTTCAGAGGGCAGACATTCCACACCGCCTTGTGGCCAGAAGATCAATCAGGGCAGCTGAAAGGTAAACGTGTAGCTGTCATTGGGACAGGAGCCAGTGGGGTCCAAGTCATCCAAGAACTTGGACCCCATGCTTCCCGAATGACCGTTTTCCAACGCACACCATGTGTTGCATTCCCAGCGTCCCAAGTGGATAGAGTGGACCAGGAGAAATGGAAGTTATTCCCCGAACCAGCAAAAATGGCGGCAATACTACGACAAAATATTAACAATTTCACTGGACTCGGCCTCAACCCGGCTCCAAAGGATTTGATGGACGACCCGCCAGATGAACGGCTCGCCTTCTTTGAGAGCATCTACGCCAAAGGCGTGTTTCATTTCCTTGTTACAAATTACCGAGACATTCGTCGTAACCAGAATGCAAACGATATTTCATACGCCTTTTGGAGAGACAAAGTCCGGTCTAGGATGAGCAACGCAGTAAAACAGGAACTGGTTGCACCAACCAAAGCTCCACATCCACTGGGGGCTAAAGGTCCCACTTTGGAGAACAACTATTACGAAGTACTGGATAGCGAAAACGTTGAAATTATTGACCTGCATAAGAATCCCATTCTGGAAATGACGGCGACTGGAATCAAAACGCAGGAGAAGGAGATTGAAGTCGATGCCATCGTTTTTGCTACTGGATTTGACGCCGTAACTGGCGGAATTCTCGACATTCAAATCGTCAACGGAAAAGGGGAAAGTCTTCGGGAGAGATGGGAAAATGGAGTTTGGACCAATATTGGCTTGGCTTCGAATGGCTTCCCGAACATGTTCTTCCTCTTCGGACCACAAGCACCTAATATTACAGCCAACGGGCCAACGGCCTGCATTATCCAGGCTGAGTGGGTTGCTGACCTCTTGGCTTGGATGAGAGAACGTGGGAAAGATCGAGTTGAAGCAACCCGGGAAGCGGAAATAGAATGGAAGCAAAAGGTGGTTCACATATGGGATACGACCCTGTTTGCGAAAACGGACTCTTGGTACAACGGTGCTAACATTCCAGGGAAAGTAAAGGAACCTCTCATGTTTTTTGGTGGACTTGTTGCCTATAATGAAGCCCTTCACAAAAGCGCTTCGAACGAATACTCAGGGTTCTACATTATCTAATTTTAATTAGTTAATAATTTTTTCATTTCCCAAATCTCTCAAAAATTAGATCGTTCTTCCAATCCTGATCTAATGCACATTAATCAGACTAATAAACTTCAATTCCGATTATCCATTTGTTGAGTCAGTTTATTTTCCTTTCAAAATCAAAATTCAAATATTTTTGTACAACACCTTTCGGCTTGCAAAGATTTGAACATATATTGACTTGGAATTTCTAATAAACTTAACTAATTGCTCATTCCTACCGTCCTTTCCATAGAAAACTAGCAAAAAATTTGACTCATTGGATCGGATCACTATAAATGGCGATGGCGACGTTACCTTTTGCCTGCCTTTTGAATTCATTCATTCTTACCAACCCTAAACCACCAAAGTTTGAAACTGCTTTTGAATTTTGTCTCTTTTTAGCTGCTACATGTGACAAGTAACGCTGTTACTCTAACAAATTGATTGATGAATGCATAAATATACATGAATATTAATTCTGTCACTATGGTTATTAAACAAAAAATTAAACATCCGGCATAGAGAAGGGACATGGAGATACCCACAACGCTGTGGAGCGACACTGCCACCATAATTCTACCTTTCTCTGTGTAGTTCATTCGTCGCATCATTCTTATTTCAAACCTGAATATACTCAACATATGAGTATGGTTAAATATTCCAGAATGAATAATAGCCCAAAGTCTTTTCTGTAACTTGAATGTTCTGTCCCATTCCATAGGCGACATTCCAAGTACAACAGCGTGGCTATGGAAAGAATCACGTCCATAATACAAGTCACTTTTGTTCACACGAAGTGCCATAAACTCTGCCCGCAACACCGCAGGGTCTGCCATGAAGATAGTTCCGTTGCACAATAACAGCTTCTTCCGCATAGCAATCAATGAAGGCTCTAGTCTTAAGTTTTCCAACAGCCTCTCAAATACTCTTATCTTTCGTCCTGTGTTCCTGTCAGACTGTATTTTCTTATAGTCTTCTGACGCTAGACTAAGCAGCTGCTGCCCTACACCGGCAACAAGCTCCTTTACGCCTGAACGTATGGTTTTGTTATAAGTCAAAGGTTGATACGTAAAGTTTGGACGCCAATGAAATCTCTCTGTGTATCCATTTGTATCCGGAAGAAGCACAACGTATTCGCTTTGGAGTGCGGCTTCCACGGTTTCCAATTTAAGACTTGGTAGCGGTGCCGTAAGGTTGGATGTAATGACACCCTTGTAAGCATTGCTTAGTACTATTCCAGTCAGCAAGACCGTCGCAAGTACATGTTTGAACTTCTCATTCGTCATTAGTTTAGTCGAAGTTTTGAAGCTTTGCTCCAATAGCAGCTTCGGAATAAAAAATAAAGCGCTGTCTTTAACCTGTAAACAGCGAAAGACTAGTTTCATTCCAACGGAAAGTAAAAGAAAATTGGTTAGAATAAGAATCCATGCTTTGTACTGAAATGGACGGGAGAAGAATTCTAAAGTGAAGTAAGGCTCAATCCCAGCACAAGTGATAAAGTTGTAGTAACTTTCCGAAGTGTAAACTAAATAGCCATTTTGTTGCAATGCTTTGTTCTTCTTGTCAGTGAGAGAAGCCCTTCCGACATTGATGGTTTCTGTATGTCCATTAAAATACGATACATTGTATTTCCTGCTTGGAAAACTGTTGGTTATACTTCGGCTGTAGATTCCAGACATGATGGCTTGATTAATTTCAAAAGTGTCTGGATCCTTATCATGGAGGATCCATCGAAGTGGACATGCGTTGGCTACCAAGTAGTTGAACAGAGTGTCCAGGTAGGAACGAGTTACATATTCTTCTCCCATCAGCTCACCAGAGGCTACTGTAAGTTCAGATTTACAAGGTTGGCTAAATACAACTGTAATGCTGGACAATTTGTCGTTTGCAGAGAGAAGTTTGTATATGGGTATCATCCCTCGTCTCCCGTCGAACGAGAAATGCTTCTCAGTCTTAAAAACAAAGTATGTGTTTCTTCCGTAGCAAGGGTCAACCTTCCCCTGTCGGCAATGGAACAAATCGAACAGACCGTTGTATATTAACGCCATTTGGTCGTCGGATGATGGATACACGCCGTAGACTAGGAGGCACGTCAACCTCTTCCTGATCCAGTACTCTTGAAACTTTTTTATACCAGTATCAAATGTCCTAGAAGAAGTCGAGATTCTCATGCGAATGATAGGCACTGGAAACCATGATTCAATATCCTGCTCTTCATAGTCTGTCTGAATAATCTCACACGCATTGAATCCTGTTTGATGCAATTCTTCAAGGTTGAATTCAATAGCTACACTAATTGGTAGTAAAATACAAGCAAAACGGAGGAATTTCTGGTCAAACATGATAATTGAGGGTTCCAAAAATGACAATGTAATGGGTAAAAAATATGGCGTGTTTTCTATAGCTATTTGAACTGTGACTAGAAATTCTAATCTTGTTTCCACATTTCGTGCAGACATTGAAATCGTCTCTGTGGAATTAAATTTTTAATAAATATTGCTCCACGTGTGGTTTGAGTATGTATATGATGACCCATGGGCTCTTTTTAATTAAGATCTTAGCGATAGATTGCTGGAACTAAGCGTGTTGACTAAACTATTGATCCAAGTTCTATCACAATTCCTATGCTGAATGCTAAAAGTCTGCAAGGGATATTAAGTTTCAATATATTTCAATACTTTATTTCACGGCCACAACGATTCCTAACAGCTCCAGTTAAAACATTCCCGCCTTCTCCGACCTCTCGTTCATCTTCCTCGTCATCCTCTTCATCATCATCTTCGTTTCCATCCTCCTCAGGTTCATCATTCCCAATGTCAACGTCAGTCCACTTTGGTCCATACTTGTTACTCCCGATATTCTCATCCCAGAACCCCTTGTCACCACCAACACTTCTGTCCGAAGTATCCAGAGTCATCTTTGTTGCACAGGATGGAGCAAGTGGCAGACCAGGGATGAGGCTTCCTAGTGTTGCAGCTGTAGTCCAAACTTCCGCTAGGCCCCTGCCTCCACCTGTTGCCAAACTCTTGACAAAAGCTTGGTCATGGACTTCCTTCACTTCATCTCCGCGTTCAGCCAAATTCATGTTTTTAGTATTCTTGTGGTAATAGACTCCAACTGTTGTCCCTCCACTTGTTGTCTTTGTACAAATCATTTTCCAAAAACAATCCGGAATGGGAATCCCCTTGTGCATTTTAAATCCAGAACAGACCCCAGTCACAACAAATCCAGGATGATCCATTAGGAATTCCTTGACCTTTTTCTCCAGGGTTTTCCATGGTCCGGAATTTGTGGATTTATCTTGAGGTGCAACATTGAGCATCAAATTCGTCTCTTTCATCGCTTGAATAGAAAAGCTAAAGGCGTTTTGTGGGGATAAATGCCCCCTATCATGGTCTGTATTTGTGTATTTCCTGCTCACAAGTTGTGAGCTTGTGAAGCAATCGTGCCTTTTGAATCCATTCACTCTGTCCAATCCTAAACCAACAAACTTCTTCTGGACGTATAAACTCCATATCGGAATCTTCAGACGAGCGTCAATTCTCACTTTGTAAAGGACTTCCTTCTTCAGTTTCACTGTGATGATTGGGTACGGCCTCTTCCCACAGTCTGCTGAGTCAAGGTCACAATCAGCATCTGTCCAGGTACCCCTTGTACCACCACGTGTACATGTTACGTCCGTGGTTGAAGCAGTATAGCCTTTGCGGCAGATCACACGGCATTTCTCACCAGTCTTTTTCTTACTGCATTTGCTCATCGCAGCTGCGTCCTTGTTTTTAATATTTGGAGCCCGTGCACAGCCTTTGGTATTTTTAGATGGTTTCTGCTTATTTGGCTTGCCGCTTCCAGATTTACCAGGTTTGACTACAGCTCGTTTACTTCGTCTTGAATTTGGACAATTGTACAATTCCCCCGATGTGTCCCCACAATCTGATTTCAATTTGCTCTTCATATTCCCAATGAGTTCGTACTTGTCGTCCATGTCTGCGTCCCAAATCATAATCCCACCAAGCCTCTTCCTCCTGGCGAAACAGATTTTCATCGCATGTGTTTCTTGGTTGTCAAAGCCAACCCATTGGTTTGAATTGAACCGGGCATATGCTGACATAAGACGCTTGTCTATTTTGACAGATCCAGAATCCACTTTGTCCTTGATTTCGTACCATGCAAGAACACCAGGAGTAAGGGTACACTCCCCTTGTTTTCCAGAACCTTCGCTACCACCTTGTTGCAAAGTTTTCTCATCCGATAGTTTTGTACCAGCGCCATCTAGTGTAAAAGTCCTCCCGTAAGTTGCCATTCCCAGATTGATTTTAGAGGCAGGAACACCAGCACTCAAGTAAGACTCCAGCGCCATCTCAATGTCTTCAATTTCAGGGCAGGAACAATCAATAATAGGTGCGTTGACATTAGGCCCTTTACCCGCTTCAAAGCTCCCACCGTGAAAGTCATAGGTCATCAAGTTGATAAAATCAACGGAGAAATGGATCGTAGACAAGTCCAAATTCTCGTAAAACCTCCTTCCCGCAGGGGCAGCAAATGTAAGGAGGAAGGATCCAGCTGCATCAAGGGCAGCACGTAGTTCTTGCAAGAGTGCTGTGAAGGCTTCTCTGTCTGACGCCAGTGGATACTCCCAGTCAATGTCAACCCCATCTAGCCCATAGCGTTGTACAAAGTTCACAACAGACTGAATGAATTGTCCTCGACTTCCTTGAGTTTTTGCCATATTGTGAAATATTTCTTTCGTTGCTTCACCAAGGGAAGTTTCCCCTTGACAGAAGCTCCAACCTCCAATTGAAATTAGGAGCTTCACACTTGGATTTTTTGCCTTGAGGCCAACCATTTCTGAAATCAGTTGGGGATCGTTTCTCTCAAAGTCTTGAAGCTCAAAGGTCGTTGGGTTGATGACAGTAAAGGCATAGTTGACGTGAGTGACGAGTGAGGCGTCGATATCTTTTGGCGTCGTTGCGTATTTCTTGCAAGATTCTGGACGTGTGAAAAGTTTGCCTTCTATTGTTGCATTGTATGCACGGTATTGGGCCCAACTTGTGGCATAAAGGACAACTCGTTTTAGCGAATCAGCAGCAGGTGGGAGAGATGGGACTTTTGGTTTGCAAGGTGGCGGGTCATTCTTGGATCCTGAAGCTATTGTATGCCAGACAATGAGCCAGCCTTCAATCTTCCATTCCAAAAAGACATGGCCAGGGTCTACTTGGCAGAAGTCTTCGCATGTGTACTTTTTCGCAGTGCAGATGTCACTCAGGTGTTTCTGGTCTTCTGAATCGTACAAGTTTTGACTTATTGGAGGGGCAACTTGAACTCTACCATCGAGGCTCCCTCTGACGACAAGTAGGCTTAGCGCTGCATGGAATTTGAGTTGTTGCTTTAAATAAAAGTATTCAATCCCTCCCTTGGCAATGCAAGCATCGGCCCCAAAAGCTGACAGGATTTCGTTAAGGAAAGGAATGCAAAGTCCAATGTTAACTCCTAACCTTGCTTCTAGAAATTGGTTAATTGTTAAAGACCCTTCGGATTCAATGAGCGAAAGTGGGTTTGGTACGCAGAATCCCCCGCCTAAGCAGACTTCGAGGAAAAATGCAGGGAAGCAAGCTTGGAGGTCGAGACATGCAGACTCTGACGAGATGCAATTTCCACACATCGAGTTGAGGAACTCCAGCAGAGGATTGTCACCAAGGGAATCAACGCCACGTCTTCGGCGTTTGTGCGCTTGCGTCATGTTTCGGAAATAGGACATTTGGAGGTCAAGATTTCTTTTCATCCGACGTACAATTGAGCCACTTTCTTGAATGAGTTTTGCTTGGCAGTAGATGAATGGAGTGTCCAAATTACAAATACAAGACTTGTACGATCCTGCTGAAAGTTGGTGACAGAGCAGTGGTCTTTGTTGGTTCAAAGAAGCCGCGAACGCTCCAAATTCTGAGTCACTTTGCTCCAGCTTTGTTAAGATTTTAAGGCCATTTGTCGTTTCCAGTATGGAATTGATTGTTTTTGAAACATCTTCAGAGAATTCGTGGTTTTGTAGATAGTTTTGCAACACGGTTTCTTTCCTTTTGTCCAACTCTTCCCCTAGAGCTTCATTAATCACAGTTACCAGCAAACTTTTAGTTTTATTGGCACTACTTGATTCATATTCTTTGAATGGATTTGTATCACTGACACAGAGTGAAGCCCCTTCTTCTAGTTTCCCACAGTCAACGTGTGAGTTTAATGATTGCAACTGTTGTAGTTGGATTTGGGCTATTGCTCCAATAGATGTGCATGTTTCACCCTTCTGGATTTTATAAGTCAATGCACACTCTTTACCACACAGTTCTTCACTACAGATGCAAACATTCTTCCCAGGGATTAAAATACTACAGTTGACTCCTGGGTTAAGACTCCCAAACTGCCACTCTGCAAGTCGATTCTTTGTACGAATGCTCCAACAAGAATCCCCAGCCTCAATCACCACATGTTTCAAACATAGAGGCGCTGGTGTCGCTTTGAGACATAAACTCAATCCCTCTGACACATTCCTAGGTTCATTGCAACAGCCAGAAATATTTTGGTTAAGATTGGTGACCGTTCCGGAAGTCAAGTTGAATTTGTGTTCAATCTGAACGCAGTTCAAATCCCCTTGTGACTCATACACAGACAGACACTGGGGTGACACTTTGTTCTCAATTTTACCATTGCATTGAGGGTACTTTGAAATGCATATCCGTTGTCCTACCATCAATCTGCTGCACTCGAGTCCTGGATTCAGAGACTGAAGCTCTTCTACTGAAATTCCACTTGATGTAGCTATTGACCAGCAGATTTGGCCCTGATTGACTTTTATCATTTGACATCCTTCCATTGAAGAATTGTGTGTTGATGAGGCACAAATCCGCTGACCTGGAATTAGTGAATTGCAGTTTACATTTGGGTTTAGGCGTTGTACTTCTTCTACAGAGATTCCATTTGAAACTGCTACGCTCCAGCATGTGTCTCCACTATTGATTTGAGCCACTTTCCCACAGCTCTTGATCTTGCGCGTGACGCAGACGCACATCCCAGGTTGAAGGTTGTTGCACATTAGCGTTGGGTTGAGCTCTTGAAACTCTTCCAAGGCTATTCCATTTGAACTTGCAATTTGCCAACAGGTGTCGCCTGCCTTGACAAGTTCACTTATGCATTCCTCACTTGAGCAGGTGGATAAATAACTTGAAGAATTGGTTCTTACACACAAGACTTGGTTTGGCATTAGTTTACTGCAATCGTATTTTGGGTTTAGGTGCTGGAGAGCTTCGACTGAAATTCCATTGGTTGTTGCAATAGCCCAACAAGAATCTCCTGCCTTCACAATCACAGTTTTAGTGCATTCTTCCGATTGAATTTGCTCCATTAGCAAATAATATATGAGAATCACTATGATCTGCATTGCTGTTTGCATTCCAACTGGAATAAAACTTATGTAAGTCAGGAATTACCGTGCGGTGATTTTTATTATGCCAGGCAGTTCTGGGTCCTCTGCATCTGACGATGAATTTTCATTACTCATCTTAATGAGGATGTTTTTTGCACAAACACAATTCCAGTGAATTTGGACGTCAGTTGGAAGTTCTATTGAAATGAACTTGGAAATTCATTCTTTAATTCAATTTCTATTGTTGTATTGTGCTCAGAAAGAGAAAAGTAGGAGAAAGTTGCATAAACAGGGTGACGTACTGAAAGCTCAATGTCGGAAATAAATTGACAAGTCAAATCGCAGTCTGTTTTTGCATCCTGCAAAAGATGTATTTCTCCATAGTCCACCACACAATTTACATTGCATTCATGATAGCTAATCATCATAGCCTGAATTATATTTCCTTGTATTGACCTTCCAAGGTCAATTACGGCTATAGACAAGTTCAAGTTTTTTTTAAAATGATAACCCATAAACGAAATTCTCCGAAGTAACATTAGTTAAACAAACTCTTGGTTTACTGGCACAAAACCTTCACTTTTGTTCCACAATCTTTTTTTTATTTCATCATGGAAGGAAAGGCTGTCGTGATGAGCCAAACTATTAAATCAATATCCCACATGCATGCTCTGTTTTTTCTTTTCAAGAGTTTTTTTTCACCGACACGCACAAACTAATTTTGCATCTGAAACCAGGTAGATTAACAAAATGATGAAAATTTATTAAAAAAAATTAAAAAAATATACTTCAAGCAAAACAGTTTTGCTGCGAATTGAAAAGCTAGTTTAAATATTTTCATCTAATTGGATGTCATGGAAAAGTTGAGTAAGTCAGCCAACGCTTCTCAATTCTGAGAATCTAATGACGCAATTATTTTTCCTGGGAAGTGATTTTCTATTCGCCCTTTTAAGTTATGTGGCATACACAAATATGCCAACTGTCGTAGATCCATATCCGTTTTCCAACGGGGTAATATGGAGGAATATAGTAATCAAAGATTTTATTACTGTAGTTTCTAACTTATAACAAAAGATGACAAGTCTTGTGACGGAGAATGGTCGGTGTCTGTCCAATCGGAGTTGAATTTAAAAATGTGTTACAAGGAAATTTGGATTTTCAATGGACAAGTGTTTTCTATCAAAATGGTCTTGATTGTGGTCTGAAGGACGTTTAGTGAAGTGTAGTTCTGGGTAACTTTAGGCTTAGAACAGCAGATCTATTGATAAAAGCAATTGGAGACTTTGGAATACCAAGGTTTTTCATAACTAAAATTTAACGGTAATCACTTCAAGTGAATTGATTTAAAAGCCAACTGATTATAATATTGTATTTATACCCTACCGCTGTGCCACAGTAAGCAGTACACTAATACACAATAATCCACCATGAATTCCAACTGCTGTTTTGCTCTTTTGGTCCTTGTGGCCATCCAAATGATCAACCCTGCTGTTTCTATTGACCATGAACTGACGTTTCGTTACGAGTACAATGGGCAGTTTGTCATTTCATCCAGCAAGTCTGAACTCCCTTCCATTCGAGGCCCACGGCATTAGCTACAAGGGAGCGTGAGTTTTACTATACCCGTATTTAGAACTTATAAACATTTGAGCTTGTTTGGGTACAGATGGATCCTCTATCCGGGAATCGGTTATACTGGGAAGAATGATAACGTTTTTGTCCATGTCTTTCCTCCCACAGAAGAGATGGGGACCACCTTTAGAAGACCACAGGTTATTGGATCGGCATTAGCCATTGGTCTCCCTGGAGACGTTAAGGCTCCACATGTAGCCCTATTTCCAATTAAGAATCTACAAGGGGTACCCGCTACAAGTGATGAAGCTGGTAGGATTCCAGTTAAAATGAATACCTATACGCAAAGCATCCTTGTCATCAATGCCGCCGAGGTAGAACTCTACGAAGGTGAAGATTTCAGTGGACAGTCTTTCTGCCTCAAGCTCGATAAAGACTCTATTTCCAAATACGGGATTTGCAGTGGTGCCGCTTGTTACATTTGGTCCCTTGAAGATGTTCCTGATACACCTTTTATCATTACCTACAGAACCAAGTCCGCCAAAATTGGATGTGGTAGTGGAGAAAACTAAGTTCATTTAACTACTGTTACTGTATTGGAAGAGAAATAAATACAATTTAATGCTTTATAAGTCTTACCGTCTCACCTTTATACGAGCTTTCTTTTATGCGCATGGCGTTTTTGTGAAGGGGAGCGAATCGGTGTTTGAATTATCCTTGCTAAAGAAGTTTGTGCTTAATGCATAAATAATCTTTGCCTGGGGTCCAATCTTCTGTGGCTAAAGGCCTCTCGAATACGCTCGCCATCGATTTCAAATTAATTTCGTTGGAAAATTAACAAGTCTCGGCCTCTGAAATTAATTTGCTTGAAGATAAATATCAATGTGAGATATAAAACTCAAATATGGAAGTGGAATTGGATATATCAATTATGTAATCCAATCCAAATGAAAATTGAGCCACCCAGTCATTCCATTGTTTGTAGTAGTCGACGCAGATATTGGAAATTGGAGTAATATGCTGACAGCCAGTGGTCAACATGCTTTCGGAGAAGAGTCGAATGGCAGTAAGCTATTTGATGGTATATGGCTGTGCATTGCAAGTATTCCCATACAGATGGGATCCAGTCAGTTTTAAACTAAAGAAGGCTACAAGACTTCAAAGCAGTTTATTTGACGTCCATTCCTTCTTCAGATTCTTCTACTTTTCCTACATCAGCATCAGACTTTTACTGAGTATTCAAGATCGGTTGCCAATACAAGTGCGACTAGTCCTCACCGTGTGGACCACTGCCTTTGTCCTCGTTGCATCATCAACGACACAGTTCTACAACCAAAGGGAAGAAATCAGATTCTTTACAAATGCACTATTTGCAGCTAAAGAAGGACAAAGGATAACTGCACTGGGATCGGATTCTGGTAAACATGCAATAATACTTCCACATGCCTCACAAGTTATAAGGTTGAGTTCCTGCAGGCACGGAGGTGGATCCTGAAGCAGCGGAGACCCCTAATGGTAACTGGGGTGAATCCAAATGGAGCTCGAGGATGTTGCTCATGAGCGCTTTTATGCTCCTTGTGAACGGTCCTGCGCATGCCATGGTTTTATGGAATGGTCCTTGCAATCCAACTTACATTAGCTCACTTCTGCACAGTTGTATATCCCACACTGACCAACCCTTGACGAAACTAGAGGCATCTCCTTACGTCCTTTGGGAGTACTACATATCAGCTTTGTCCTCGCTATCTGGAGCTTCAATTGGACAGTCACTTTTTTGGGGTGGCTCTGGATCAAAGATATTCTTGGCATAGGAAACCAGGAGAATATACCGTAAATCAACTTTACTTTTAACTTTAAAATAAGCAAGCTCATTATGCGTTATTAATTTTCCAAGGTGGGATAACGGAACGGATTCGTTGATTCCAGACTACCGCAAGTGTCAAGTGTTGGGGATTCTTTTGAATGATGCATTCGGCTTCTACTTGAGAGACTTTCCATCCGTTCTTTTCACAATGGCTGGTTTGATGCTGTTTGCGACTGTGCGCTTCACATCACTTCCACTCAACCTCTACTTGGTTTTCCCTTCCTGTGGTTTCAGGTGTCTCTACGAAGCTACAACAGCATTAGAGGCAGCTGGGATGATGCACCAAGAAAGTATCCAATATCTCAACAGGCTAAAACGCCATGCTGTAGTCAAAGGATTGGGTAGGCACTGCGCAAGGGCACTGCACAAGTCCTGTCGTCCACTTGTGTCAGCAGCAGGATCTCTTTATCCTTTCGAAAGGTCAATCGTCATTGCTGCTTTGTTTAATTGCACCCTAATTACTTTCAACATGCTTGTAGCTTATAAATAAACTATACATTTAAATTCATAATTACTCCAATTTGTTTAAAATTATCAGACAGACCGCCTGAAGTCGGGGAATAGAGCGGCAGTATTTAAACTGAATAAGGTAATAAGGTTTCCAAAGATTTCTTTTGCCTTTTTTTGAATTTTACATTCGATGAATTTATTCAACTTTATAATCAACCAAATCAAGAGCTCGGGTTTAGAATAATTTTAAAATTGGTCGTCAAGACCTTAGAAGATCTTAGACAAGATGGATTGGAATGGCCCCCAGGGTTCGGTTCCGTTGGTCGATAGATGATAATGACCCGAGTTTCCTTCGACTGTATCCGCATAGTATCCCATTTCCCCGACAGTTGATGTTGGAACCCTGAAGAACACCGGGAGTGTAGTTTCAGGCAAAAAGTTTTCAATGAGTTTGACCACGACATCAGGTAGAACAAACTTGGTTTCAAACTTGCCCTTGTTTTTGATGCTCCAAGCGTAATATTTGTAAGCGAGTGAATGGTTAATTCCATTTTGTGCCAGAGGGTCTTTCAGTTTGTCCAATCCGTAGTCTGGGTAATAATCAACTGTCCCCACGGGGCGAAGAGTCCCAAAGAACAGCCCATCTGTGTGTATAGCATCAACCATTTTGGTGCCATCTGTGGAGCGGATCGAACGGTAACCAGCTTCACCCCAGCTAAATCCAGGACCAGCTGGGTCTAGTCCTGTGATGCGATTGAAAATGCCTGCGGTCTGCCCAGCCATGCCCATGCAATGAGCCCCAAGGCTGTGTCCAATCCCCCAAAATTCAAACTCAGGGCCCAGTTCTTTGCTAAGGGCAAGGGCATGGTGCCCCAACCACTCTCCAACTGTAAGGGTATTGGAAGCTGCGTGGGGGTAGCTAAACACAAAATCTCCAAGAGTGTCAAAACGAACGGCAGCCCCTTTTTCCCAGTTTAGTAATCCAACAATGTTCTCCTCCGAAACTGCTTCCAGGGTTTGACCAAGTTCAACGACCCACCCCGAAGTTGCGCAACTGCAGAAGCCATGAGTGATGAAAATCAGTCGTCCTTTGGTGATCCCCTTGGATTTCAAAGCAGAAGCAAATTGCTGTGCAAATTCATCCTTGTCTGTCGAGTGATCGATTACGAAGGGTTCCTCTTGGACAGATTTCAAATTGATGGTGATAGTTGGTTGGATTTTTTCTATGGCCTCCCGTTTTTCTGGGAATGACCCAGCTAAGCAGCCTGACGTCAACTTGAAATTCAATTTGATCCCGGTCAACTTCTCAGTTGCATCACAGACAGCGTCACCTACAGCTGACACAGTATCGGTCGCAGTGTGCGCAAGTGTAGAAGCAGCGTCACCTACAGCAGACGCAGTGTCAGACACAGTGTGCGCAAGTGTGGAACCCACAGCAGAAAGTGCTTTTGAAGCTTCACCGAACAATCTGAAAAAAAGTCAACTACGAATTAACAAAAAATAACTAAAAACAAAACGGTTCAACAACTATCGAATTCACAAAATGTACATTAGAATAAATACTTACGGTATATTCATTTTAATCCAACGTTGAGGATTGAAACTTCAATTGATTTTTGTTTGAAAAGTTTTTTATGCAATGAAGACAAATTCCTTTGGATTCCTTCAAATTAAAGTCTTCTGTAGGATATTCTCCAATATCTCCAAGGTTGAATCCAAGTGTGGCACTCCTGCCAATATGAAAATACTTAAATTAGTAAAGTTTAAGTAAAAATCGAAACATTATAATCTGGTGGAACTGGTTTGTATGAATACCAGTAATTCTGTTTACCACAAAATGCACTTTAAGGTGGATTCTTACGGAATTTAAAATTAACCTCAGACTATTAAATAAGTTTAAATTTAATCCAAAACAATTGGGCGTGGGGGATTTTGACTGGCAAATACTACTTAATTTTTTTTAAAAGTAAAGTCATAAAATGCCTAGAATTTATCACTTGGATGCAATTTTCCTACCAAGACGAGAGACTCGCTTAGAGAAGTTCACGACGGAAGTTCACCTGTCTTGCTCATCAATCTTTGAACTGTCGTCCTCTGGAGGCAAATGGTTAAAAGTCGTCCAACGAACCGACCTTGGAATCTGGAAGAAACTAATCTTCCAAACAAATTAATTAAACTAACTCCTCCCTCTGCCTAATCCAAAGTCACATGAAGGAAAGTCATCCACCACTACCTCCCGACCACATCACCTCATCATCACCACAACACGACCTCCATCACACCAACACCGCCGTCTCAAGGTTGAACGGTTTATCTAATTTTCTCCAGCAGAGGAGGACAGTTCAAGGATTGAATTAGAACGCCAGGTGAACTTCCGTCGTCTCGGCTTTGAGTCTCCCCATTTGATGTGGGTTAAAATAATTTGCTAAACTGAAACTAAAAATTCAATACTCTCACAAAACCCCAATATAATTCCATCCCCAAATTATTTGGCAAATAAAGAATTCTCCTGTAAATAACTCTATGGTCCTTTCCAGCTAATGAATTTCCAGCAAGTGCCTTTCGGAAAGAAGGCGTTTAGCACGCATTAATTATTTGTT
>VNWY01000504.1:0-40403 GCA_009869845.1 Pseudachorutes palmiensis | reverse complement strand
GTAGCTTGTTGGACAGGCTCAGTCGGCAGTGGCTGTGGAGTTGTAACTTGCTCAATAAATGGTGTTGTTATCACGGGTGCCAATTCCGTGGGGGTAGCTTGTTGCACAGGCTCAGTCGGCAGCGGCTGTAGGGTTGTTGGCTCGACTTGATCAACAGATACCGTTGTTATCATGGGTCCCAATTCAGTGGGGGTAGCTTGTTGAACAGGCTCAGTCGGCAGCGGCTGTGGTGTTGGTTGAAATGTAGTTGGTGATTCGCTAGATTCTGCACTCGGAAGTATGGGTGGCGAAGTCGGTTCCTCTGTTTGCTGTACTGATTCTTCTGTAGGTGAAGGTGGCGCTTCCTCCGTTGGCTTTGGCTGTGGAATGACTTCTGTAGGCTGCGCTTCGTCGCTGGATTGAGTGGGTGTTACGGATTGTGCTTGCGTTGGCGTAGATTCGGTTGGAAGTGGTGCCGGTTGAGGAGCAGCAATTGTTGAGGTTTCTTCTTCAGAGCTTCCATCCTCTCCTGATTCTTCACTCGATTCTGCTTTCCCTTGGGTCGAGACCTCAGCAGGTATGCTAGGTTCTGTTGTTGAATTACCTTGGGATTCATTCGGAGATGGTCCACCCTCATCGAAATCATCAGAGCCTGTATCTGGGTCAATGTCATCTAGCAGAGAATTTTCAGGCAGAACCGTGGTCTCGGGAGGGCTGGCGGGGGTCGTAGTTGAAACTTCTTGTGTATTAGATTCGACGCAGAATCTTGTTATCCCTAGTTTACACTAGAAGAAATATTATGTTATACAGCGCGAAATCTTGTTAATAACTACTGCTTCATTAGTAAAGTCACAGCAATGCTTACAGCAAAGTACTCGAGCCCAGCCTCTATATCTGCCCAGGAGAACTTTCCTCTGTCGTGAATCTGTGAAAGCAAAAAAATTTGGTTAGCTCGACTTTTGGCATCATTGGACGAATGCCAGAGGGTAATTATTGTCTTATCGAATTAGGAACATGTTTTCATTGTCTCGAAGACGAGTTGCTTTTTCTTTTGCCTTCGCTCTGTTTACTTCCACTTTCACTAATGACCCCACTGCCTCGACGCCTCGGCTTGTCGCACTTCCCGACAACAATCTACTACTATACCGCCTCTTCATTGGTTCCACAAAAATCGTATTTTCGTAAATGGAGTCCGAAGAGGAAATGATCTTTGGAGATAACGATGTAATTGTTTGCTCTTTCGAAGCCTCTTCTAACGTTTCCAGAACACGTTCTTGGTCAGCTCATTACTTTTACCGTGTACATAGATGTCGTCCTCACACTCTCATGCTGTCAAGAGCATTGAAAGGCTAATTGGATTTATAGAATCGAATTTATTTACCTGCTCCAGTTCCATCAAAATTTCATACTTTAGCCTCTCCTTGTCAGTTTCATCGGATGGAAACATAGCCAATGCTTTCCCCAGACTTGGCAGCTCCGCTCCTTTCGCCCCACCGCTGGAGTCCTTATGATTACCAAAATTTGAAAATCTTCCAGACTTTTCAAGTTCCGTGAGAAGGAGTCGTCGGCCGAGTGTTCCGTGGACATTCAATTGATTATCTCTCGACATGACAATGGTCGTGTTGACCAGAAGTAACAATGCGGTCCCGGTCGTCACCAATGGGAAGATGAGGAATCCGTTTTTCTTCATTCTTTCCCAATTTTAGTTTCTGAGTGCTGCGGTTCCTTTCTCCAATAAGTTCCCTGCAGTCCGTGTTGATGGATAGATAACGTGAAAGTTGATTTGGTTTTCCTCACTTTCACTTGTTTTCTCCCTGGGAGAAAGAAAGAAGTCGAGGGATCTAGACCAAAAATAAATTGATTTTGATGTTGAGTCGTGTGTGTATCGAATTGTAAGTTGATCCCCTTCCTTTTCCCACAGGATCAAGTACCTTCCTTTCTCTCCCTGTCCGAAAATGCAACTGATGGAAAACCAGCAAAAGGTAATTTTTTGGATGAACCTTTTTTACAGAAGTTCTCTCTTAAAATCATAAGAATTGGTGTGGGACTGAATTTTTAAAAGCAAAACTGTTAGGTCAAGCTGAAGGTCATATTCCAAGTCGGTTGACCTGCATTAGCAAAGATGGATTACCCTGACATTTTGTTCAAGGTAGAAGATGTAATTCTACCTTTTGAATTTTCATTTGTGCATAAGGGTCTCCGCATTTCTCATTGTTTCCCTTGTCATATCGGTACTGTATCTTACGGAAGAAGAATTTTGTGGAATATTAAAGGATCAAAGACAAGTTGAAAAACCATCCCAAGGCTCGAGAGAAATACTTGACCCTGTTGAAAACAAAGGCAAACATTCCTAGAATTTGTTTACCAGATCCGCTCCGGTTTGGCGTCGCTGAATTTTGAACATTTTTTGTATGCCTTCTGTCAGGAGGCCTCTTCAAGTGTTTTTCTCCCCACAAAGCAAAAAGTAAAAATGCGAGCTTATAGCGTCTCACTCCGAAATCTTAAATTATTTTAACTGAGCTCAGTTACCAAGAGCAACAACAGAAATGTCGTTTACTTCTGCTATTAATAAAAACTTTGCAGAACTAAAGACCGAGCAAAACTGAACATACTTTTTTCCGGAAACTTTTCCAAAATTAACTTGGATTAAAATTTGGCCATGGACCCGGACCCGGACACAATTCCTGAACCGTCCAACCTTACCACAACTACGACAACGAAACCCAACCCAGTTGACAGCGTCTACACTTTGGAAGAGAGCGCTGACGACACATGGGATAAAGACACAGAATCTGTATCAAGCGATGCGTCGTCAACAGAGGAGGGGCCACCCCGTAAAATCGTTCCACTTGTGGACGAGTGGACTATATGGGAATTCGACAAAATTTGGGATAATGTAAGTAATCGGTGAATCAAGTGATTCATGACACTCGATGTAAAAATAACTGGTTAGAACTGACTGAATATTCTTACTAGGGCTCATACCATGAGAGATTGTATTTGCTTGGAAAATTCCTGAACGAATTTTCAGATGAGGATCCTTTGGACCTGGAATCTTTGTTGGATTGTGGCGCAAGCTTGGTCTTTATGCGAATTATCAATGGCTTGCAAGTAATTGACTTCTCAGCATATTTAGATTTTTGAAAGTTACCTTTATTGGAGTCCTTCATTTCATTTAGACTGCGATCCACAGCCGTTTGGACGTGGGACCGTTCTTACTCGGCCTTGAAGTGTTCATCACCTCAATGGATGGGTAACTTCATAATTTGGGGATCAATATTAAATTAAAGAAGGTTCAAAGTATTTTTCATTTTTATAGAGAACGATTTGTTTACGAATTTGCACTCGCTGGTGGCTTTGCATCGATGTTTGAATTAATCCGAGTCTTCGAAATTTCGGATGATGACAAGGCACTGGCATTCGTGTTTCTCTACAATATTATCAGTGGACCAGGAGGAAGCCAGACCAAGAGATTTCTTTGCCGCCAGAAAACATGTATACTTACTAATTTATTCTTTGTTTCTTTGTCATTGTGTCACGTTACTTTGTTTTCAGACATGGAAGCCATCCTCGACTGCTTGACCATGTGTCAAAGTGACGCCGTATTCGACGAAGCACGGATATTCCTTCAACATCTTTGCGTTGGCAACAAAACCAAAAACGTTAAGATGATTGCAAAGCTGATTCTCAGTTTCCTGCCTTGTGACTTCAACCCAAGAATTCAAGCGCTGGCATGTCAAATCCTTGGAGGCATTGTTGTAAAGCATTCTACTCATCCGTTCAAAAAATTATTTTTATACAGCTAATTGATGCTTTTTTTTCAGCACCAGTATCCTGACGTCGGAGGGAAATGCGCTGCGTTCCTGGGGATGACCAAAACAGAACCAATGCATCTCTTCTTGCCCCCTGCTGAGGAGGCGGAAGTCTTTTTCCAACCAGAACGTCGGCGTTTCGTTGGAGGCCTCGATCCGATGTTTTCGATATATTCAGTGCCGTCCCTGCGTGACAGAACTTCAAGAATCGGAGAGGGTCACATTCGGGAGTTCAATGCTTTGGAGTCATTTCGAAAATACCTTCGAAGGGAAAGCATCACCGGGGAGGCTGACGATCTTGAAAAGTTTTTGGGAACACTTTATACTGACGTATCTGCAAGTCCAAGCGTGAGTTACATGACTGGTGAAGGTTGAGTTGTGAAATGGGGATTGCTAAAAGATTAAACTGTAAATTCTAGGATGACGTTGATGCAGTGCAAGCAGCAGCTATTCATCAAACTGAAAAGGCGTTGCGACGATTCCGGGATCCATTCCATATCGGACTCAGCTACTCCTCATCTCAAGATGGCGGCAAAGACGACGGCGAGAAGAAACACAGTTCCGAGGTAGACACCAGTCGGCAGGGATCTAAATCCAAGTCAGCAAAATCCCTCATGAAGTCAAAATCCGCAAACTCCAAATCCACTAATTTCTTTATTTAATCTGCTCAAAACCGGATTAATTCATCACTAAAAGCAAAATTTTCAGGCCAACAATACAGCAGCATTTTTGAGCGTCACGAGTCACGGAATAAACGCTACTAATGCCACGTCAGACAAATCTTGGGTAAAAGAAATTTCTAATGGTTCTGAAAAGAAATGTTATATTGTAGCTGCTAATCACCCCCAGTAATGCAAAAACCTCTGATATTTCCCTAATTAAGTTGCGACGGGCATTTCGCAAAGAAACTGGATTAAAGTTGTTTTGGTATGATGCTTCACGTTTAGCATAATGATGATGAGGAGGAATTCATGGAAGTTTTAGCACACTGTAAAGCTCCACCAAATGACAACGCCTTGTTAAAATCCTGGAAGGCCTCCTAATGCCGCTGGTTTCATGGAAGGCATCTAAAATATATGAAAGCATCTAGTGTACCAAATTACGCACGGTGATTGCTCCTTTGCATTTGAGCGTGTTTGAGGAAGGGGAGGAATTAGGGTTAGCCGCACAACGATATTAATCCTCTTATTTTTGTACCACTTCCCTCCGCTTGATCTGCATTCAAGGAAACGTTGACAACCTTTATCCCTGAGTTTAGGATGGCTTGACTTTTGCTGGTTCTTATGTGGCGTGTGTCTCATCTGTAACTTCCGTGTCATGACTTGGAGTGATCAGATGGCTCAAAGGAAGTTACTTCCTACGCATCCGGATAAAGAGCGTATTCAGGGGAAAGTTCGAGCCTGTGCCGATTGTCATTATTAGACTGAGAGTAGTGGGATGCTGATGGTGCTCTTTTCCTGCTTTCTCCATCTGGTCCTTATGGGCACGTCCCTAGAACTTTCTACGCCTTCGTCCAACGAGTCATCCGTCCACTCATCAAATATTCTGCTCAGGACTCTCACTCCTTATGAAATAACCCACCTGGGTATTATACGTCCAAAACACCAACAAAAAATATATACACAACACAGCCCAAATAGGACGCCCAGAGA
Source organism: Pseudachorutes palmiensis (assembly GCA_009869845.1). Classification (NCBI taxonomy): domain Eukaryota; kingdom Metazoa; phylum Arthropoda; class Collembola; order Poduromorpha; family Neanuridae; genus Pseudachorutes; species Pseudachorutes palmiensis. The sequence continues at coordinate 34,960 of VNWY01000504.1, read as the reverse complement.
CAGGCAGGATCCTCTTATTTTCAAAACAGGAACAAGACGATGTTTCCAATTTCGGATCAATCCACCTCCTCCCTAAAAAAACATACCCCGCATTACATTTTTTATCCAGATGATCCCATCATTTTCTACCACGCTCTACTTGTACTCTGTAGGTAAACTCAATTCTATACTTTGCGGAAATACTCTTTCCGAGGATCACAAATTGAGGAAAGGTTATTCCTAAATTTTGGAAAAACATGAAATGTTTTGCAAGTCGCGTAGCTCGGGTTGAAATTTAATAATATTCAACCCCCATCCGAATACTAACTCTGTGGATTTAATTAAGAACAACTGAGGAAAAGGTAAATACTGATAGTTCGGAATGACTCTTCTCGCAGTGCAGTGGATTTATTTTCAATATTGTCCTTTCCATTTGAGTTTCCTCTAGCCTGAGTAAAAAGGGAAGTGGACTTGATGAAAAATGAACACGTGCTTCCGCAGTCAGTGATCTGCTGAACTCAGGACTTGACTCTCATATTTCCAAAAAATATGATGTGACCTTGGCGTACCACTTTTGCAAGAAATGAAGAATGGGCCGTGACAATGCTGAGATGATGCTTCACATTTATTTTCCTGTCTCGGATGGAAGATCGATTTATTAAAGGAAAAAACTGTATTTTAAGGCTTTCCAATCGGAAGAATTCTTTGAGAAAGAACAGAAGAGGGGAGAAAATGTAAGAAAGGAATGTTCAAAAGAGAACTTTAAAAGCGGAAACAGAAAGAAGGTGGGATTTTTGGAAGCATGTTCTGAGCTCATTTACTCCATTTTCGTCCATGGTCAAATAAATGCTTTTCTCGTGGTTCGACTGTAGTGGAAGTAACTGAAGGAAATGTTAAAAAAGGAGAAAAGGGATGCTGAAGGAGAAAGTAGTTTTAGTGAACCAACAATTGGGCTCCTTTCACCTGCTCAAATTCTCACGCTTGCTTGGTTTGTACTTGGAGAAAGTAGAAATCACCCTTCCCTTTCAGTCATTTCGGAGGTTGACCATCATCAGTGCCACATAGCGTTTCGAGTAGTTTAACACCCTTCCTCTTAAATCGCTTTATTTATTGTGCCATTACTGTTTCATTAGAATCAGTTTGCACTCCGCATCTAAGCAGTTAATTTAATCATACGGTCTTTATTTGACATGTTGTTCACATCATTATCCTCATTTTTAACAAACTGCGCTCGAGTTCTAATGCCCCTTAAAGCTCCTTAACTTTCTTAAAGATATGCTTGCTACACATCCACGTATGTTACAAAGCTACTCAACCAAAGTCGATGAACATCAGTTTAGAAAGCGCGGCTGTAGTTTATCAATCTTGTTTTGGAAGGAATCTTCTGATTTCCATGTTAGGGCAAAAAGACGAGGATAATGGTTTGGATTTCAGAAAATGAGACGGAGCAAAAAGTAGGGAAGAACTTTTTAAGTCTCTCGTTCCTTTTCAATTGAATGGAGTTTGGGAAACGAGCTTCTTTTCATATCACGCGTCCTTTACGACTACGAACTTTCTCCTTGAAGAATAGAGACATGGAATTCCTTAGCCCTATTTCCTATTCCTCTCCACTTTCCCTTGCCGAACAATAGAGTCATTTCTCCACGGAAGGAGGACAACGACGACTAAATGCTTTTCCGACGATGGCAGAAAAATTAAACGAGCGCATTGGGATTTGACCATTTGCATATGGAACTAGTTATAAGGATCCCTAAGTTAGAATTCGCAAGGGGGAACCGGGCGCCAGTGGTGATGGAGGCGTATAGTGGTAGGAATCTAATCAAAGCCACTTCACTAACTACAGTTTTCTATTTTTCATTACTTTCAGCAGTAGCGAAGTAGGGCAAAGGGATGGCTCTAACTACGTTATATTTTATTGCAAAATTATCCGAGACTGCCTAATACAAATCAATTTTTTAGTAGAGATCCGCCACTAAAAGTGAAAAGTGAAAAAAAAAGTCTTGATGAAACTTAAGAGGAAAGTCTTGGAATGTGAGTAAAGGAAGCGGCAAAGCTAGAATGACACGAGTCTCCAATTATAGAAATTACAGAGATCCAATCACGTGTAATGGAAAGAAAGGGGGAGCAGCGATAGAAAGGATTTTCTTTTATTCTTCCAGTTTCCCACAGCTTTCACACTTTCTCTCGCATCCTTTCAAAGGAGAAGTTCAAGCTTCTCATCCGCCCTCGTCCGTGTGATATAACTAAGGAAAAGTTTTTATTAAGCCAATTCCTATTATTCCTTTTAAATGACGACGCCAAGCTCAAATTCAATTGCTAAAAATAATGAGTAAGGATCCTAAAACTTCAGTGCCTTGGGTTTTAGACGCACTCCTTGTTATAAGGTCTTGCTTCTGTTTCAATTACAGTAATGCGCAATAATAACTCACACAACTTTGTCATGGATCTTGAAAAATGAGAAAGTTGGGTCCAATTACTCCAAGATTAATAAATGTAACGAAACGTTTTATACGAATTCAGCACTTTGTAACGAATAGATTCAAATTTTTATTTTTTTCTTACCATCTCAAAACTCTAAATATTCTGTCCTATATGAATAATAATCGTAACCGTTTTGTTTTAATTATTAGACAACCAAGTTTTGTGACAATTTTGGAACAATTATCCTCTCTATTACATATTACATAATTTATGTTTTTATATGGGGAAGAAAATCATACACTTTCTATTTCCTTAAAATTAATAATCGTATATGATATTAATTTATAGCTCACACATCGACAGCGTATTTGTAATTACGATCCTAAAACACGTTCCATAGAGTTCAATAAGCACAGCAATTGCACAAACCAAGAATAAGCAAAAGTACCCATGTATCTAAACTTGTCACAATTTGAATACACGTTCATTAGATAACACACAGATTTAATTTCCACTGATAATAGTATTATGTAACTATGATTAATAGTTTGGAACTTTTTGAGTTAGCACTCGACATTGGATGAATTCCTTCTAAGAAGGTAAATCCTGGTGTGGCTTGTTTGAGTATGAAATCCACGGTTGGTATCTTGGATTTATTTTGCACACAACAAAGCGCCCTATTTGCTCTTTATAACTAGCACCGCCGCGGTAGGACCGCCATTGCGTTGTTGCGTCGATCCCGTGAAGGATGTTGTCTTGTGTGTGTACGCGTGAATCCGCAGAGAACTTCTTTGGACCTTTGTTCACACTTCCTGTCAGAAAAATATGTTTGAAATAACTTTCGTTTTCTTCTATACTCCATTTTCTAAGTGTTCTGTTCAATCTTCTTAGCAGATGAGGATTGGATATGACGCTGACATTCCATTCTCTTCAAAAGCTGGAAAACACTTCAAGAAAACAAAAGAATCCCAGGTAGTGTTGTTGTGTGCACTCCTTTCTTCATTTTCACTGTCGCCAAATAGGTCCCTTACTTCTCGAGTCTTTCATCATACGTTTTCTGCACACTTTGGAAATATCATGAACAAATGGAGTATGAAATTAAATAACTTTGTGGTTATTGTGTTCCTTGGAGAACAAAATACAGGAAGAGTAACTGAATCAATTTCCTTGGGGCTTTGCAAGCACAACTTCTATGGGTTGACTTCATTGGAATTTCAGCTTAAGAAACTCATTTTGCTTTTAGGAAATGTTCCATCAGGGAAGTCCTGTATTGGAAATGATAGTTGATTTGGGAGATATTTCTTGTTTAAATTGGAAACATATCATATGGGGATTAGAACTTGTATTAGAAAACTGTCCAATAGATTACGAAGTGAAGCAGACAAGAACAATTGACGCGAGGAGACAGAAACTGAGGGGGATTTGCTGGGGCATTTGTCCCCCAGTTTGCATTGCTGCTGGTTGTTCTCCTGAAACAGAAAAAATATTCAAATAAGCCAATGGAATACTAGTCATAAGTACCGCTCATAATGTGGAAAATAGCAAAAAATTAATAGTAAAACTATGACCTCTCAGAGATTCAAGATGGCCCATAAAATGGATGCATCAGTTAATTAAACTTCGAGAGGTTACTCAGGTGCGTAAGAACGGACAGAGTGAAAGTTATAAAGTTAGTTCCCTTTTCAATAATTTAATTCTACTTTGACTTGACGACTTTCCTTTTCAATTTGACTTGGAGTCATGCTACCTTTGGAATATGAATGCGCTAGATTATCTTTTATATACCGGTTATGAAAAAATAATTTACTCATATTTTTGAATAGCTTATTTTAATCCGGTGTAACTTTTTGTTTGTGTTGATGCGGGCTTAATTTCTCGCTCCTACAAAACTTATTCTTGAATTTTGGATAGTTTGCGTATTAAGATTGTGATAAGGCCACCCGCATGTTTGAATTGAAAGTGGCGTCGTGTCCTAACAGCAGACTGTTTTTTACATTAATTATATATTATATAATAATTACTAAGTTCACTACGAAATTCAACCACGAAATAGTCAAGTCCACTCATATCAGAAGCCAAAACAGTTATTTTGCTAATGAAGCGGAGACACAGCGAATTTTTTTTTTGTTTGGCACTCAAATGCAACCAACATGACTTGAAAGCCTTTTATTTTTGGCTTTCGATTATGCAAACTTTCTCCAAATTCTGTGAGTTGAATTGAATAATGGATGGTTTTCTCGGTTTTCTTCTAAAAATAAAACTCATATGACCATAAAGCAAAAATGAAAAATTTATTAGGTTTTAACACAGTCAACATCATTCATAACGGGGGACAATGAGCCAAAAGTTGTATATTGTCCGTAGAGAAAGTCCTGCTCCAGAGGATACGACTCCCACAACACCTTAAGATTTATTTCTTCCAGCACGGTGTGATGCTTATATCCAACTTTTGCATTTCAAGCACTTGAAAAAGGCTTTTGTTACTTTCCTTTTTCCGGAAGAAAGTCATTTTCAGGGGAACAAAATTAGGATGGCTCTTGAGTTATTTCCAAAATTCAGAATTTAAGAGAAGCTAAAGAAAATGAAACTTTGTGTACTTTTGTTCATTTATTGCTTTCACATGCCGTTCCACCTGCAATAGCTAATAGGGTTCAGTTTATGAACTCAGAGGTTCTGCAGACAAGTATAGCCAGTGAAATTATACGGAAATGAAACAAATAAATTGTTTTGAGAAGCACTGGGTAAACAGAATGGAACTCAAATGAATACTTATAAATAAATAAACCTCCTGGTCTGAAATTGATCTTTAAAAATTGCAGCTTCGAGGTAGCTTTGCAATTTTGCCAACGTTATTCAACATTAGATGCAAAAACGAAAGTATAAAGTGGGTCTTAAAATTGCAATGTAAATACAATCATTTGTTTATTTGTGCATTGGGTTATTAAGCAAGACATCGATCCACTTTTAGGTTTCAAGCCTAAAAGTTACGACAACCCTATTGTGTGTTGATTGGGGTTTAAAAATGTGCTTTGTTTAATCTAAAACCACTCATAAGGAGCAGGAATACTGCACGTAGAGCACGTAGAGTAATGCTGCTCAGAACTCATACGAGAGTAATAGCAAAAGCCTAATCCTGATTGTGTCATCTGTCATGTTAACAATAACTTTAAGTGGGAGCCTTCTGGCACTTACCAATTAGGACGTGGACGTTGATTGAATGAGACGCCGCATTACTGGGGTTACAGGAATATCGACCTGGAGATACAAATAGTTCAAAGCTAATTAAGGTTTCGAGCTAAGTAGAAATGAAGCACACAGAGTCCCCCCTGGGGAAAGGGATGTCATTGGTCTGACTCTAATGAGGGCACATCATTTGCGTGTGGTTGAAGTAGAAATGATCCACTTGGAGATAGGTCAAGTAGTGGATATGGTATACCTCAAGTGTGGCCATGTGTTCCCCAAAGTGAAATCGAGCCCTTAAATTTAATTTTGAGTTCATGGAGCATAGGAGAAGGAGCCTTAAGTCTCAGTAGTTATTGACAATGGTTAGCTTACCGGAATCTGTAGGTTTTGCTTGTTGAATGAGTAGATACGACGTTGTTGTCTCTCCTTTCTCGGTAAGGACGCTGACACCACCCCGGGGAGAGTTGTAACTTATTATCTACAGACGAAAGTGACAGTCAAATAAATGAGGTCATCAGTTTCCTTTCCTAATAAAACTCAGAACTGGGTTAGAGAAAGGAGCAGCTCCTGCCCTTGCTTTCTCCCGCTTTCTCCCACTTCAGGATTAAAAGAGCTCTAACGAAGTTGAGTGCATGGAGGGCAAACTTAGCCTAATTTCAACCAGCACTTCTCCATCAATGACTCTTGGCAAGGTCCCCATCGTAATGTGTTAACATATACGAACTGTTTATCACCACTTGATTGACAAATAAATTCCCTTGGATGTCGCTCTATATCGCCCATTCATAATTCCTCTATCCATCACTTGTACATGTTTTACTAGTCAAGAAGTTTATGACAAAGGAGACGGTGATAAAGGGCTGTTAATTATTTCACTAATTAATTCAAGACTCCAGAGTTTGACTTGAGAGTTTGACGGTTCAGAAGGTTTAAATCAGAAAGATCAATAGAGAATAGAAAAAAGTCAACGGAGAACAAGGAGGTTTTAAGAGAAATTTTTTAGAATTGGAGTCATCACAGATAGTTAACTTTTGCATGAAAGTGGTGCACGGTTGGAATAGTTACCGTTGTAGGATTCTCTAATACTCGTCGTTAGAAACTTTCAAATGTTGTAATCTTATGCCATTTCCTTTTAGTACAAACAAGTATTAAAATCTGAAAGTTTCCACCATTCTAAGCCAGTCTCCGCGTAATCATCAACTTTCTCCTCTTTCTCCACGCGTATTTTCTGAATGGTGAGGCAGAAGAGGAAAGCGAGAAACTTTATCTACATCGGTAGCTCTCCCGTACTCTTCTTCCTTTCTAATACTTCACTTGACGAGACTTGATTTTGTTGGGAAACGAATTAATTATCAAAAATACTCTCCTAAGGGAAATCTTCCATCCAAACGGAATTGTTCCTTCGAAGGAAGGATGAAATCCCATTCCTTTCCCTTCTCTTTCGCCCGGTTCCATATTCATCGAGTTCCTCTCAAACTGCATTAGATGAAGAGCAGGAAGAATCAAATTCCCAAACAGCCAAGTTGATTAGGTCTCCTGTCTCCAAGAGTTCTTCAAGAGCTTAACGATTCCATCCCTCCTTCCTTTCTTTTTCGTATGCCCAAAATCAGAGGAATCGGATGGATAATCATGATCAATTACTCCTTTATTATCTCCATCGACGACGGAAAGAAATGGAATGACGTGTCCGTCCCCTCTCCAGTGAAAGGAATAATGGAGGGAAGTGGGAAACTAATCTTTTACTAAACTACGGACTTAATGGTTATGAAAATTATCACGCTCAGGCAGAACTCTCGTTTCCAGTAAGCGAAGCGAGCTGAAGAAGCAGCAGCAGAAGGAAAACTTTATTTAAACTTTTACGTTCCCACCCTCTTTCCTCACACTTGAAATGATTAAATGGAACTATAGCAGCTGTCTCTGAGGGAAATGGAACCTTTCCAACGGTTTTTACCTTTGCCTTCCACGCCTATTTTTACTTTCTCGGCTTTACTGCTTTCACTCTTCTGCAAATGGTTTATTATTATTTCCACGATTCAATGAGAAACCGAGAAAATGAAACTCCACTTGTTCCAACTAACGACGATGCAAAGGGCTTCCTTTTCCTCCCTTAGCTTTTATGACGGAATGGGAAAGAACCAAGTACTCCTATCTTCATAACTTCAATAAATGTCTCAAAAAGGATTAGAAAGACGTCTCCACTTTCTCTCAGGTGAAAGTCCATCTCCGTGCTAAATCTCCTGCAGAAAGTGTAAAATAAGAACTGGTAGGGAAACGCTAGGCTTTCCTAAGGAATCTTCTTTTCTTTACTTTTCACAAAACTTTTGTTAAGAAATGTCGTCAGATTGATTACTCCAGAATTCGCCTTCCTTTGTTTTGAATAGTTACGGCAAAAGAAAATATAAGAAGTCCTAAATAAGTTTACATTAAAAAGTTCAGTTTAAAAGGGCTCACAACTTCCTTAATAATTTCTCTGTGGGATGTTGGTGTCTCCCCGCAGTTCAAAAGTTTTCATCTCCCTTCGCATCGTAAACATAATTACGTATCGCTTCAAAGGATCTATCAAGAATGCATGATTTGATAACAAAAAAAAACTTGTATATATATATATTTATGAAATTCATTCAATTCATTTCTTAGTCTACTTTTCTCTGCAAGATGCTTCCTGCATATCTGCTTTGCTAATTTGCTTGTATTGGACTTGCTTCTTCCAAAAATAACGATTCCTAGTTAATGTCATCTCTCCTACTACGTGGTATTCTAAATGCGTTCCAGCCCTTGGATCAAATTTACTATTTCATGTTCCAACTTCTTTTTGAAGTTATACTCTTTGATGTTTCTCTACATTTTTTGGAGTATTGCAAGAACGCAGTGTCAAAGTTTTTCAACCAACTCCCGAGTTCTGAGTCAACGAAAAAAAGATCTGATCCATGTTAATTACAAATCAAACGTCAGTATTTGCGTTGCACTACTACGTCCTTAGAAGAGCGCAAAATAAACCATTCCTCAATTACGTACCCGGTCGTATAATTTTCAATAGTTTCAAGGGCGGACATGTACAGAGCAATATTTTAAAGTATAGGGATATTTGCTGAGGAGGTGGAATTGGTAATCCGAACGTGCAGTCAAAATCTATTTACTGAAATCAGCATTTGTTTGCGATTTGTGTGGTCATAGTCACGCTGCTTCCACGCCAGGTTCGACTTCGGCGACGGTTCAGTACCCATAAACTTAGGTGTTGGAGGGAGCGGGAAAGTAGAAATTTCGATCAAGTTGGTTCGTCCGATTGCTCTCTGTAAAGGGCATCATCCATTAGGGCTAGGAAAGAAACCCCATTCGTAGTCAATGTCAACAAAACCCTGTCAACTCCGTGATTTTTCTTCCCTCATTCCAATTCAATATGCCATCCAATCCGAAGCAATTCATTGGAGTTCACATTGTAGTGCCGGAAAAGAAAGCACTCGTCGTTTTAACTTTACTTTCACCACACTTTCCCTGCCACTCTCCTCTATATCTAATGTAATTCACTCAACTCACATTCACTTCATTTTCTTTGGGTGAAAGCCGGAATAAGTAAAGAATGAGATTTTGGATGTGCGATGCTGCGCTGAGAGTTATCGTATCGATCTTTTAGAACAATTTTCTTTCTTTTTCTCTCCTCGCCTTGTGTATTTAAGAATGTTTCCAGATGAGCTTTTGAAAGTAACGACTCAACGAAGATCGGCTTCTGACTGTCATTTTAGCTATTAGACCTCCCTCTTTAGAATTCTGAGTTTAATTCATTAGCGTCTGTTATGCAAACAGCAAGTGGTCTGTCTTTCTGCCTCATTGTATTTGTACTAGACCACTCCAATCAACGTTCTCCTGAACATATTCAATGTCCAGTTCCAACGACTATCCTGCTCACTGAAAGTTACAAGGCAGAAGTAAAATCACTACTCCAACCTCACTTAGTTTACATAGTCACACAAGCCTTTTTAAATATAACTTTCTACTGACCTTTAAACTTTCGATCACTTTTAAAATCGATTCATTCCTGATCAATGACGGCAATTACTTCGATTGCGATAATACCAAATATCATTTATTTATATTAAAAAAAACCAACAACAAGCTGGGATTTGTGCATTATTCTGGTGATATTTATTGCAGAGACAATTCTGGGTCCACTTCATTTTAATCGAAAAAAAAATGACGGAGAGCAAAAGTATGCAAAATACCGGAGACTTTTATAATCATTTCTGTTTTCTTTTCTAAAGAGTACACATCCAATTTTTAAGTTATGAAATAGTTGGAAAGCTTTTCCAACAAGAGAAACTCTATAACAAGGCACTCTAAAAGTTTAGAATTTGGTCAAACTTCTTTTGCAATTTTCATCGTGGGAGTTGTGCATAATATAAGGGTCAGAAATTCATTGTAAAGAGCCGTCTCTACTTCCGATAAACTTTCCCCTGGGATCCGTCCGTATTTTATTAGTCTCTGTGCATTTTTTTTTCTATCAGGAAACAGGAAAAGATGCTAAACTTATAAGTAATAGATCTCCTCCCAGAAGCTTTCAATACCGGAAACAAATATAAATACAGGATACGTCTATCGTTTAAAGTTAAGTGAGCACAGAGTCTGGTTTTTCCTTTGTGTATATTCCGAAGAGGATTTATTTCTCCCCACTGAAGCAATTAATTCTGTTTCTTCTATAGAAAATAAGGAAGAAAACCACTTTGGCTTTGGCACCGAATTTTGGATTTTCCGCTTCTGAGTTGTGCCTTCCATTGATCTCTAAAGGCGTTTCCGTAAAAGTTTAGCTTGTTTCTGTGAGATATGGCTTTCTTCTCTACACTTTCACCAAAGGACCATTACATAAACTTGCCAAGCTCAAAATAAAAATGTAGCAACAAGATGCCTGGCAATTCTTGAGGATTTGGTTTAATTTGAAGTGAACGAAATCATTTTAACATAAAACGCAAAAGTGTGCTTTAAAAGAGTATCCCTGTAAATGGGGTAACTCTATTGCCTGACTTGTACCCTTGCACAATGCGTTAAAATAAAGATTCCGAACGAGTGCCTTCCGTCAATTGGGACACACACAAAGGGGAAAAGGCTTGAAATTGGTATTGGCTGTATTTCATTCTCCCAGGATCTTTCCCCTTTTCCCCCTCTTTTATGAAGTAAATTGGGAATTCTGCAAAGGTGTTCCTGTAATGTGCAAAATAAATCGATCCGCGTACTCCGTCCGACAACTGAACTGCTTACGTGTGGATGAGAGATGTATATATTACGCACTATTCGTTATATTGCCTACTTATCTCGAAACACATTCACGTCCCACCAAGACTGGGAAATGTTGATGTGGGGTCTGTGACTACGATGAAGGCATGAAAAGCGAGGGTGGATGGGAGCCCCAGAAGACGAGAAGTGAAACACACCAAGTGAAATAGCAGAGGAGCACTTTATTAGATCACAAGTGAAATTTATGAAATTTCACCTTTGACAAAAAGAAAAGCCCCATGGAACACGGCGAATGTCTCCCACTTTCTCCACTTTCCCTTTTGCATGAAAAAAGCTAGGAAAATCTCGCGTTGCTGAGAATCCTCCTGTGTTGCTCCCGCTGCCCCCTCATAATGCATACTCCACCAAGTGATTCACTTCAAGTATGCGTTCAGAAACGCTGCGCTCGTCCTTTCCTGTGTCTTTGAATAATAAGGAAGAAAATTCATGGAAGTTTACAAAATTTCCTTTAGGTTAAGTCACCGGTTGGACTTTAAGTAAGCATATTTTCAACCTTAATCAACTCCCTGTCTACCCTAAAGAATGCTTGAATGAAATCCGAGTCTGAGAAGATATTATATTCGCTCCTTTCTTAGAACGATTTAGAAGACTCTCTCCGCCTTTCACCAAGCATCTCTCTCGGCTTTCAATCTATCAGACAGTCACAACATGGGAGTACCACGTCCTCGATTTTCTAACCGGATGTTTATGATAAATCCAAAATTTATGTTATGGCGTTTCTCACGGAAAATATTCAGTGATTATGAATGATTAACAGAACTACATTCAACTCAATATTCTAACTTTTCAATTACATAAATTAAATGCTTGGAAATAAGCGTTAAAAGTTGTTGAGCTAACAAGCGTTAACTGAAAAAGAAATTATGCAAAAAAAATTAATTCTAAAAAAAGTTTCCAAAATTTCACCCAACCTTAAAATATCGAATGTTTTATTACTTTCCTTAAGGTGTTTTTAATTTTTCTGTATTGGGGAGGAGAGTTAATCAAACTTTTATTACCTATATGACAAAATTATGAGGAAAACTATCTTCCTCCAAAAGAGAATGAAAGTAAGAATCAAACCATTATTATTTTATTGCTGGATTTGATTTACTTTGTTAAGGCGTTGAAACTTCGTTTTCACTTTTTCTGTGATTGTTCATTGGTGGAAAGTTGGAAGAGACGAGTTTGGAATAATTAAAAACCATATATCTCAGCCTGAGTTTCCAGCAGAGTGGAAGACCATGATTCTGAGTGTAAAATTGTCATGACTAATTAATGAATAGGGCGAACCCTCCTGTGGAGACTGTCTACAACGGAAAATATTTTATTTGTCTATCCGACGAGCCTCGACTGCTGCCAAGTCTGAAAGTCCCCATAGTTCTATTCATTCATTAGGGTCCCACTATGTAGTCCAGTATTTAATCATTCTATTCACTCAACTCGTAATTATTATAATTGTTCTTTAGGCAGCTCAAGTAATCAGTCAGGAAGTTGAGCCTGAGATAGGGCTGCCGACTCAAAACTTACCGCATCGTTATGATTCCAAATGATATATGTGGGCGGCTCTGGTGAGTATTTGACAGTGCAGGTGAGATTGATTGTACTTCCACGATCGATGAAGAGATCAGGACCACCAACTACTTCCGTCACGGGCTCTGCAAATGAAAAAAAAAGCCATCCATTTATAATTTAAAATTTGACCAGTCACACGAGCATGGACTCTCCAATGTCCAAGCATTATGTCACAAAATTATGCTCTAACGCCCCTCATTTATCATCGTGAACGACATGGTGGAAAAGGGAAGGCAAATGGAAGTAACTGAAAGCGAAAACCGTTAGGGGCCAAGAACGCGGCGACGTTTGGTGACCTATTGCATTAACTCGAACTGCATACGTTATACTACAGAAAAGTTTTAAATTATACTGGCTCGATCAAGTATTCAATATGCACGGAAAATATTAATTCTGGACGCTTTTGCTTAACCTTGAGCAAGAAATTAATTCCATTTTACCCTGAAGGAATTTAAAAGGTTTTAATTAAATCTTTATGGTTGTTTGCGGGAGCCCAATCGTTGTTTGCCGTTTAGTTTGAAGTTTCTTGACAGTATAGGTAGCGTGTGTACTACTTCTATTTGTTGCAAAGTAGAATCGAAAACACGGCATTGTTATAATGGATTTCGTTTGAAGCAAAAGGCCTCAATATTAAAAGTAAAATTGAAACCCCTCAATCCTACAGCCTGACAATGGAAACCACCGATGTGCATAACATTGAATCTTACCGAAGAGGATCTCCTAGAATGGATTTTCTAGGACGACGAGGAGGGGAGAACGTGTAGAAAAGTCATAGGCTCCTTATTAACGCTGACAATCATCCTACCCCGTGTGTATATCATCCGGAACGCCTTTCTGTCTGCTTATCTTCACTTTCACTTAAGTGAAAGTTGCCTTCCAATTTCCTTTGCTGCTTCCCTCTTATATAACTCTGCCCTTGTTGTGTGCGTCTTTTCAGGACCATCTCTTGTATACGTAATATTATGTTTAGGATCGTCTAAAAGAAAGTGACTGCCGTGGCGTAATGAATTTTCAGGAGCTTATGTTTAAAAGAGTCTTCGTGGGCTTATGTGTGCTTTTGTAAATTTTCTTCGTTCCTGCGTCCTGTTTCACACAAGAAAGAAAATTCTATATCTTCCATAATCCATTGCTTTCACTTTAACATTACGGATGAGTTAGTTATCACGTTTTTTTTCTTGACAAAGCAGAAATCTCTCAGGGTCCTCTTTCATGGTGTATTATTATAATACAGGTGAGGCTTTATTTCAGCGGAAACCATTATTAAGGAATTTTTTGATGCGTTAAATTCTTGTGCTCTGAAGTATGCTGGAATAGAATATACAAAGACTTAAGAGGACGACGGAATTACTACTACTGCACCTTTCATTTGATGGAACTTGGCAGGATCTTTGTTTGAATTTCTCACTTTCATTCAAATGCATTCAGGTATGCACTATATTCCAATGAATTTCTTTTCATCTAAAAAAGTAGAAGCTAGAACGATGAGATGTTTACATAAAATGTGAATAAAGGAGAATGGAAAGGAGAAAAGCCAAAGTCTCAATCTCCGTCTTCTGAAGAGAAAGTGACTCAATATCTCGGGCTTTTCTTTAAGTTAAGGAAACATGCGTAATATCGTCTACGAGTTGGACTTAATTTGCATAACTCTCTCAATTCCATAATATTAGAGGTTTTCCTATTGCTTTCTCCGCGAGAGAACGAGGAAACTTCCAAACTTCTTTCCGGATTCTTTGAATCTCAGGACTCAGAAGCATCCCCAGTTTATATTCACTTTTATGCGAAAACCACCCAAACAATTCAACCTCTTTTTCTGAAAGGCTTAGAGGAATATTTATGTCTCTATGCATAATGAGATCCTCACTAGTATCGTGGTAGGGCCACAGCCTCTCATATTCCTTTATCGCTTCTTATGTTCAAACAAATGTGATATTATATAACCCATCCTTCAGATACTCTCCTGTTCCACTTATCACAAAAATAAAATCCTAGTTCTGAATTCCTAAGAAAAAGGTCGTTTCAAACTAATTTTGGTAGTTTAGGATTCAAGGAAGCATGAGAAATATCGTCTCTGCGTTACCGTTGGATTTTAGAATATCCAGACAAAATCCTTTCCAGTTTTATGTCTGGATGGATTTAATTCCGTTATTAAGATACCTGAAGACCAGATTAGAAACTTGGTTAACGATGCCTTCCGAGGAGATCAATAAAGCTATATATGTTCTGGCTATAGCCAAAGTATTTGGTATAATTAATAAAATTAAAGATATCTTATTAAATCCAGTGTAAAGTATTGGATGGTACGATAATATGGACAAGGATGTTTTTGAATTATCTCAAACTAGATACAAGTGGAATTGAAGAGCTGTAATAAAGAGAAAGCGACTTAGTTCAAGAGGTAGGAGGAGGAATGCGAACTTTGTCTAACTCTCCTTGAAAATGAACAACTTCATTTTCTTGAAGGAAAAAATATAAAACGGTGATGGAAGCTCCCTTTGGATTTCATTAATTAAAGATTTCTCATTTGAGAAATATAAAGTGTGCAGATGAGTAAAGTATTATTAAACCCCAGTAGTCATCATCTTGTTCAAGGAAAAAGTCGAGGAAGATCTTTTCCCTAAGTCTTTATTACAGTGATAAAACCATTATTAAATTCCACCGTCACGGGAACTTACCCACCCAAAAATATAAAAGGGAAAGGGAAAATTGTGACTCCCGTGAATCGAGTTATATCGTAAATCGCTTTCAACCTCAAGGGAGTTTCCTATGAAATTCTATGTGAATGAATACGTTATTATTATGACTACCTTAAACTTGGAGTAAATAAACCGTGGTAGCACGGATAGAACCAAGTAGCACATTTATCTGCTCCATGGGAAGTTGCTGGAATATCGCTATAGCTCCGTAATAATAGTCGTACTATTAGACATATTCTAGACCCTAATCTCTAGGCGTGCAGAGATCAATCAAGACATATTCAAGTATTTATTGGTTTCGGGTAGGTCGGTCACGAACAAGTGTTGTTGTTGAAATGAATTATTAAACCCTTAACCCTTCTCTATAGTTTACATCGCTAGCCTTAGCCTCGTAAACCTATATAGTTTACCTCGCATAACCTCAATTTCAGAAAAACTTGTATTTGACGTTGAATTATAATGGATATGCCATGAGTAAAATGTTGAAGATGGATACCGGATGTTGAGCCGTATTCAAGGCAATCGAATCAGTGTAATGACAGACAGACAGACAGACAGACAAAGCGAAAATCTGGAGTAGGTTACTGATGTAAAACACATTTCCTTCTGAAATTATGTGATCTCATCTCTAGCTTTCTCCTTCTTTAAGGAAAAAGGATTAAATTGTTTTGTGTTTTTATTTTCTTCAAATAAAGAGTTATTATTAGTTCCTTGTATGCTTTTATCACACTGAGCTCAAAGGTTTTAACGACATGAATAGTTTCTGTGCATGCCCATGTCTCTGCCCTGCTCTCACCACGAAAAGGTCACTTGCCATATAGTAGTTCAGATTGCGCAGACGACCACCGAGTTGAAAGGGTAATAATGTCCTCACCAAAATCAGAATACTATCATTACTCCCATGCCAAGGCAAGAAAACCATAGTTCCTTTACCACAGCTCACTTCCAATGACTACTTTTCCACTTTCTCCAACATTCTGTGTCGTGCTTCCGAGCCATAAAATATTTTCTTCATTCCTCTTAAAAATAGTTTCTGATATTAGAGGCACGAGTGGCAGAAGGGAAAGGCATTATTTTGTCATAAAGGTCTTTGTATAAAAACTCTTTTCTACGTATAACTTACTACATTCTGCCCTGATGTAAGGCGTAGATCATCCTCATGTTAGGGAAGTGCACTGAAAGAGATTTATGAATGAATGTACAGGATTTTCTGGGCTTTTGTCCTTAGGCTTTGGTGAAAGAACACCTGCCTGCAGGGTTACTTTCTCTTTGGCACCAAATGTAGCATTTACGTTTTCCATAATAAACAATAATTAACTGTAATAAGGTTCAAAGGCGTTCTGTAAAACACGTGTGACCTTGTATGAATAGGAAATGAGGTTATAGTGCAACATACGTCGTGAAACAAAATGAAGGGCACCTCTCTTGGTTTACAACATACGAATATGCCGATTGGCCACGGAGTTACTGATTCGTATCAAAGTCTTATGACTATATTCCATGATTTGGAAAGAGCCCGGATTCATACCCAAAAGCTTCTTTTCGCATGTTGTCCTTTATAAAGAATTTTTTCCGTAAAACCCAATAAGCAAATGGTAGTCTAACATGGCGGAGCAAGTAGATATTCTATTCAGAGCACTACCTCGAGCATAAGCCTTAGGTTCAGAATCTAAGTTTTAGATTACAATGACCCAAAGCCATAAACCGGGGACCGCACTACAAGCTATAAACATTTTGTTCGCACGTGAAACCATTCTAAGATTTTATGAGATTTAACAAAGTCTCAATTATTCAAATAAGTTTAAACCAACACAAGGGTAACGATGTGTCTCTTCATGTTTCCGATAATGTTTTCCTACACTTCGAAAACCTTAAAAATGTAGGGCAACATTTCCAGCTTAGCTCAAAAAATTTGCAGGTAATGAATATATAAACCTGGAACAGAAGATACGTAAGCAGCAAAAGTCATTGTTATTGTTTACCAACCCAAGTACACAGTAAAGACTGTTTGCGGTTAATAAACTTAAAACCAAGTCAAAATGGCAAAAAAAGCGATGAATTAACACTGGAAAAATGATAAACCAATTCTTAGAAAGCGTTGCGCGAGATAGAGTCGATAAATTATCAAGCATTTTGATAGACAGCCACGACAGATTGAACTCAATTGACCTTGATTTATAAACTAACGTCTGTGATGGGATAAGTCTAAAAAATGAATTCAAAACTTGTATGAGCCAAAAGATAAGTATGTCCCGTTTTCATTTAAAAAAAAACAATTTAGTCGCTCTCCGTGTCCGTAAAATTGGCGTTTGTTCTGGGTTTTCTTCATTGAAGACTTTGCTAAAAACAAAATGTATACAGTTGAGGCGATGAATCAAGAATTCAATTGAAATAGGACTTTATGTTTAAGATGCAATCATCCTTACTTTAATTCGGCTAATTCTGAAATTGAATTTCCTAATAAGAGCTAGACTTATTAGATCAATCTTATCAGACGATTTGACCTCATTCGGTGCAAGAGGAGTTAATTAACTTTCAGAGTTAATTACACAAAGTAAAAATTGGCCAAATGTCTGTAACAAACTATAGTAAACGAATTATACACGCTTATTTCTAATTCTAGCGGAAAGGTAGTGGAATCTTGAGTTTTACCTCCTTTAACTTGCATCTGTCATCAGATCTGAGAGCGCCATTCCATTACAATTTGTGATTGACTCGAAGGATCGTGGTCTTGTCCCAGTGGGAGAGAAAAGTCATTTCGCTTGATGATGTTTCCATCGTATTTTCCTTAGCAAGATGTCTGTTGCTGAGCAAGAATGGAATTACATTGCGCTCCCAGACTTAATTATATTTGTCACCGAACTATTAGTTGGTGACTACCCTTCGTATTGGCCAGAGTGTAGTTCTATTATCCCAGTCATTGGTCTTAGTCGCTATCTTCATTTACCAAATTCCCTCTAAATGACTCGCTGTCCAATGCATTTCCGCGCCGTTAAAAACGTAGGATTCGAATTAAGAGGGATATTTATGAGTCCTACGACAAACAACCCAATTGTTAGCCGCTTTTCCTGTAATAACTTTTTTTTGTTCTCGATTAAAAAAAATATAATTGGGAAGTTGTTATTTTTAATTTGATCCGTGCACAATAATACTGCCTAATACCTTGTTTACGAAAAATACTAATTCCTTTTTAGTTGCGGTAAGTTCAGACTTTTTCGCTTTTGTAGTGCTTAAGCACCATGGCCACAAGCTCCACGCTTTCTTTTCATTATACAACTTAGATCTTAAAGCTAATAAACCGTGGTAACCAGGATATAACAAAGCAGCGGAATGCTAAATGTGGAGAATGGAATGCAGCCACAGTAGGGTAGGAATGGTTATGTAGTGTTTGAACTTTGTACTTAATTAAGCTGACGCACTAAAGGACTAGGTTTTCCCTTTACTTTGCTCCACACTATTCCATATATAGAGGGTAGCTTCAAATTAATGACGATCTCTGATGCCACTTGCTGTCAAATTCAATACAAATCCTTAATACTTTGAGTTATGAGGAGTTGAATACAGTACCCAGAATTCAAATCGATCCAATAGTTTCTAAGTAAGTTACAAACAGACAGAACGACAGACAGGACACAAGCATAAAGTAAGTTTCCATAATTAATATAAAGAAAAATCAAAAGTTTTTTAATATTAAGGAAGCTAAAAGAGAGCTAAAAATGCGTTCTAACACTAAATTGATGGTTGTTCTACTTTGCTTTAGCTACTTGTGCTCAATTTGAAATGTCACATTCTTCCAGTTTTAAAATCGTCCACATTGATTTTAATCAGAAAACTAAATTCCTCTCAATAATTCCATTATGTCTAGTTCGCATGTGGGAATTCAGGAATGAAAAAACTTGAGGTTTTATGTATGGATTTTATGGTAACATTTTTGCACCTTGGAATACTTGGTTTACTTTTACGCCGGAAGAGAAGCCCCAAGGGAAAGCGGGGGAGTAGTAAAGGGCTTATAGCTTCCCAATTCATTTGTTCTCTTCATTTCCTCCCTGATGAGCCGCAATACAAAGGCATGTATCCTTGGGAGCAATACCTCAGAAGTGACTTTAATTTATATCTTGGTACTTTTTCTGTACTAAAGTGAAAGTATAGAGAGAAAGTACTGTAGGAAAACTACGCTCTTCGACCACCGTAGGGTCTCCTATATATTCCCATTTTATTGCAACGGTTAAGTAGAGAAGCACTTCAGAATAATAAATCCTCCAGAAAAATACAAGACTCGAGAAACATATTCAAAAAGAAGTAATAGCCCCTAGACCCGACTTTTATTTTCTCCTCCCCAAAGACAGTTCATGATTATTAGAGAACGGAGGAAAGAATTAGAGGCCACACTTGACTTTCTGCCTTCACCCTAATATAGTTTTCCAAAATCCAACCTTAATTTAGGAAATACGGGAAACATTATTACACCTCTTACGTTTATAAGAATTAAGCACCACCAACACAAATTGAATCACACCGAGAGCGGGGTGCGTTTAAGATGTTAATGAAGTGAGAACTACAATTAAAATTAGCTCTAATCTTCTACGGTTGCTAATTGCGCTGCTAATTTTCGTGGAAATGGCGTTGCTTCCTTATAACATTTAGGCAAGCATAAAGCAATCCGGACAGACAGACGACTGAAACTAAATAGTCAGAAAATCAACAGGCACACATACATTATCCAATAGACTCTACACGCTCCGTTGTCCGACGTCAGTAATTACTCAATATCAAAATTAAAGGTTCATTTGAAATCAGCAAAAAAAATTGGCAACTGAAACCAGGGTTCATTGCCATTTTTATTCAGATTCTGTCTTCTCCATAAATCCGAACTTTGAATAACGACAAAATGGGAATGGACCCTTGAAATACGATTATACAAGTTATCATGCAGTTTCCATCCACATATAGAGAACATACGATTACTTTTCTGAGGGCACGATCAATTGATTTCCCCCGTTTCTTTGCGGGTTCCTTCAGGATTTTTAATTTATTATCCATATTTCTGCGAGCCGTTCGTCTAGAGCATTGGTAAGCAATTTGCCTTTACATTTGTCGTGACACTCACATAGTGTCCGAGTCTTGCCAAATAGTTCATACTGTAGTGCACACTTTCTCCTTGAATTCGTTGTTTTCGTGTTGCCCAACTTTTCCTTTATTTCGGATCCTCCTACAATTGATCATGAAAGCAAACATGGGAGCGGTTTGCCAACTATTGTAATGTAGTCCCGACATGGTATTTTGGCATGAATCCCAGATCCCTTCCAAGACAGCCTAGCATCAGTCATTAAACCGAATATGAGGGCGTCGCTCCAAGTGCCATTTTGGTTGATTTCCTGAGTGATCTAAAGCCACAAAAGCAAAAGGACGGGTTTGGTTACTGACATTTCAAAGCGACGATGACAACAGTCCATTCCGTCACTAATTCATTAGCCATTGGTTGATTGTCGGATTCAAAAGGAAATGAGTGTTGGAGCTTTGACGCCTCAGAAAAGGATAAACTTTTACTCTTTCTTTGAAGTCTGTTGATGCCAATACAATTAAAATTCTTTGGGAACTTTGTGTTCATTTATAAGCTATGCTTCTAACACTTATAAGACATAATAATTAATACTCCATTAAAAAATCAAGTTCCGTGCGGTTTTGATTTTGCAGTGAAATGGGTTCATCATAACTAAAATTAAAAATGGCAAATTATATAAATCACATTTTAGTTCCAAATGAAAGATAATCGTTAGTGCAAACTCGTTAAGATAAAACTGACAAGGAATTAAATTATAACTATGGAAGCCAGTTTTTCTCAAAGGATTATTGCTGATGGGGTAATTAATAATCTAATGACCCGTCTGACCTACTTTATGCAGCTCATTTTACGTGCCTTGTCAAACCGCCAAGGAACTAAAATATCAACACAACTTCCTTTTACTCTCACCTCCTCTACAGCATTTCATCCTACTGATATAATATATTCTATTTATTGCCAAAATGTCATCAGATTTGATCATTTGGAAACCGAGTAGCTATTCATTTAAAAAAAAATGCTTTGACCAGAATGGCATAAAAATTTGGCTAAAAATTTTCACTCAAGTGGAAATCATGGCGCCGTAGTGTATTGCCATTTGTACTGATTTAATCATTCATTGCCTCTTAAGAAATACAGCTTATGCCTAATGTCGACTTCGACCTGCCGCACAAAAAGGAGCGACATAAAAAAAACGCAAAAACTAATGCGTACTGGGTGAACGTTAAAGGTCTAAAATCAGATTGGATAGAATGACCTTGCTATGAAAGATCTGGAGTAAAGTTAATTTGTATTTGTCATAGAATTCCGAGAGTCTCGAAAGTGCAAGTGTTGTTTTGAAGTGTATTAAACATTTGCTTTGAAGATGAACAGATTTTGCAGTAATGGTTGCCATTATGATCTTGTCGAGATTAATTTTCTCCATTGTATACGTCTGGAAATCCTCTTGAAAGGCGCAATAATAAATAAAAGGAGGGAAGGAAGTCAGCACAAAAGAAATAAGGAAAAATGGAAATGTTCGAAAAGGAAAAGGACAGAGTAAAGTGGAGCTGAGAAAGTGAAAGTGGCTCATTATGGAGGCCTACCAAGAAGTCAAGTCAGTGCACTTTTTGGCTTCGGTTTGGACATGAACTACACCACTGCTGCACATTCTCTGACGAAACAGCATTTGGAAATAATAGGATGGTATGGCGTAAGCTAAAGTCAGGATGGAAGGACTTTCTCTCCATTTTCCCACACTTTTGTCTGTGGAAGACTCCTCAATTGAGCAGGCATTCAGACGTGGTTAGGATAGTGGGTGATGGTGCGTCTCAAAGGGAAGTCATCATCCATTCTTCTATAAATTAATGTAGGCCTTATAATAGAAAGAAGAAAATTTCCTTTCATCTTGTAAACTTCATTAATGTAAGGGAGGAGGTTCATCTTCCGCCCTGTCTTTACTCGCTTCTTTAAGCAAACAATCGTCAAGGTCTCATTAGAAATCTTCATTATTGTCGACATTATTAGTGACATTCATCATGTTTCCGGATTACGACTTCTTCTTCATCACCAACTTTTCCTTGACAAACTTTAGCAGCATAATAAACTCCTTCATTCTGTCATTGCCCTGGGCTAATTCACATTTAGTTTCTCTTGTATAATAGTTTATTACAGTACGTTTGCTTTTCTGTTCACATTTAGTAACTTTTCTTTATGAGTTATTTGTTATTTCTTATGGCAAACGCCTAAAGAAATAACTGTAACGCACTGTATTCCAAGTGCCAAAAAGCGTAAGAGAAAGTTTCTCTGGCTCTAGAGCTACGGACGAGAAAACATTTCTCATCACTTCATTTCCCTGAAAGCAATCAATTTAATTAAACGGGGAAGAAGATTTGAAAGTCTAAAAACTATTTTCATGATGATGGTGGAAATTTTTCATTTTCAATGGAGAGTAGGGAAGAGCAGAAAGGAGTATTTAGAATAATAACTTTGAACTCATCTTTATTTAACTTTTCGACAGTCTTGAGTTCCTTCCCTTGTTCTCTATGCTTTGTTGTTGGAGTTTGAAAACTCAAAGGTTTTTCATGGAGAGCACAGAGTTTTTAGCTTTTGATAAAATATTTAATTCCGTTACTGACGTCCTTCTAGAGAAAAAGAAGGAAGGGTAGGATTCAACTACTACTAGTCAAAATATTTACGCATGGAAGACCTAATGAATACTTTTCAACCATTTAATTTACAAATTGCTTCTACCACTATCCAAACCTCGTTTCGCTTTCCACCCTGACCACATCATCAAAGTAAAATGCAAATGCTTCGCAAAACCTTAAATTTTGGTCCTGCTCCACACGCATGCTCAACGAGGCACGTGTAGAAACCTATCTCTTCTGGCGAGGCAACCAAGGCTAAGCTTTTATAGCGATCTTTTACAGGAAAAGTAATCAAAGCGAAATCGAATATTTCTATAGAATAAGAAAACCTCCTTCTCGTTAAGTTTCTTGACTGCTGATCCTGATTTTCTAAAGTGCTTCAAAAGGAATTTGGTTTAAAAACTAAAAGAAGCTTTGATTTGATTATAAAAAACCTCGGGGCGTTACAGGAACCAGGAAGCATTTCCAAATGAGATCGATTTTAACCTTCTCTGGAAAAGTTCTGTTTTGAACTTTGAGAGGGTGGAGTGAAAGCAAAGGGAGAAAAGAGCAGCCTCCGCATTTTCCTGGTTTCACCTTGAGTTCTTGACACCGAGACCGCAATTCCTCTGCAAGTGGAGGACACACAAAAACCCAGTTTTTTTTCGGAATGCGTTAATAGTTCAAGTGTCCAACTCTGATGACTTTGCGTTTGAGCTAGGAAGCCATTACTGAGCTTGAAAGTGCCAAACAAGCAATATAAACTGAATTCATCCATTTTACAAGCCCAACTTCAAAACCATATTTTATGCCTGGCTAATGCTCTGAATGTTTTAATTCCTGTAATTTTGCGCAAGGACGGCATTTAATTCCCTGTTTATACACACTTTATTTCACCGTTTTCTGAAAGGGAAGTGGTAAACTATGCGGAGCTAATGATTAGACAAGGTCCACACTTTGAAAGTTTTTGCTAAATGGCTATAGCCAAATGAGCATAATCGACAGCGAGGATTAGAATTTCTGTATGTGGAAACTATACTCTACTTTACCGAAAACATTGCTGAATAGTCTTGTCGTGGTTTTACATTTATTAATAACCAAGAGCCTATTTTCACCAAACCAGGCAGGAAGAGTAATGTTCTGTGCGCGTTGCTAATATTGAGATTATTCCATGCAAAGCCCAAACAGAAAATCCTTTTGAATATTACATCAATTCAGGGTTTTCATATTCAAGGCTCAGAAACTAAAACACATTTAATTTCATAGGTTTGTGTTATGTAGCAAGAAGAAGCTCCATTTGTGAATTATTTTAGTATACCGTTAATTCGGCTTTTGTCTCAAATTGAAAACTTCCAAGCTCTCCTTATGTCGGGGAAAGTTGGTATTGTGTAGTCTCTGATATTCGCCAAATGATTTTAGTTTCGACACTTTGAGAGAATGACAAAAGCGTGTGAAATCCGTGCAGGATGTAATTAGCACTGTAAAAGTGTTCATAAGCAGATTATGGGATATTAGTCGGAGTCTTCTTTCAAAGTGCTAAATTGCCCATCTCCCGAAAAGGAGATGAGCTTAGCATATATCCCCTTTTGTAGGAAATGAATGAAAAAAGGCACATGGCAGATTCTAGCTGAAAATTTTTTCCCTATACGCTAGAATCTTCTAATTCCATCACGATTGAATAAATCATAATCCAATTATGCTGAAGAGCCGAGGATTTCCTCGGGAACTTCATTTCCCTTCATTGTGAGAATTTTCAAATTCAAGATTGAGATCTCTGTTATCATTCTAATGTGATTTAAATGTCAACAGCACAGTTTCCTCCCTTCTTTATCGTTTTGTTGCTCCCATCCCATCAAGGAAGTGAAATAACTTTGTTGTTAAGCAGTTTGAAGTTTCTTTTCATATGAGAATGTTTGCCAAATCCTTTTCTCCAAGTTCAGAATTGGGATCGATTTTTATAATCCTGCTGTTAGATTTAACTTCTTCCTCGTTCAATGCAGGAATGAAGATTCATTGTTGCTGGTTTTAGCTTACCGACAACGCGGAGATGAATGTAGTGACTCAGGTGTGGTGTTGTGGAAACCTGACATTCGTAGATCCCTTGGTCTCTGTGCTGAGGGTATTTGATCATCAGCGCATAGTCGTCCGAATTCGGCTGATGAATTGCTCGAAACCTTTGGTCCGTCGTGTACGTGTATCGTCCCACTGTGAGTAGATGAATGTCTCGGTGCCTGACCCATGAAACCTACAAGGAAACAACAATCAAATCAATTTGTACTGTCAACTGAGCAGGAAAATAAGCTAACAGGGAACGTGAAAGCGTGGACATGTGGATTAGTTTGATGGTTGCTATTTTCTGTAAGAAAAGTACTTTCACCGACTTTCACCCTTATCCAAGGGTATCAGTGAAGAATGAGAATGTGGTTAAGGGATGAGACTCGAATTGTTTGGGTCGTTTACCACATTGTGAGTTTTAGTGGGAAGACGTGACACAAAATCCAATTCAGCCATTCCTCCTATCCTTCTGATTATAACTTATGGTTAGGTTATATTGTTTGCATTTCGTCCTTGCTGCAACCCCTTGTAGCCCTTTTCCTTTGCCAAAAGTTTATGCAAAGTATACTTAACACCACGAAAAAAGTGTGACCCACATTATAATATCATTCAAGCAAAGAAAATGGGGCAGGCGTGCAGTAGATCGGAAAAGTTATTAAAGATTCCTCCTCCTTTATACGTTTTTAAAACCTTGTCACGTTCTATCCAAGTAATTGCTCAAAATGGGCGGCTTATACTTCTTCCAACCACTTTAAAGTGGGCACTTTTTGTTTCTACTGTCTACTTTCTCATTTTTATCTTTAAGTATATGGATTGGAGGTCAATTTCACCCATTTAATTAAATGTAACAACATAGCCATGAAAAATATAATGGCAAATGCGAGATTAAATGTAGCATCAGGCTTACAAACAAAATTCCTGAAACCAACCAAATAGAATTCCTGGCAGGCATGCTTTCCTTTCTTTTTCTTTCAAGCGTGCTTTCTCCTCTTTAGCATTTAGAATATGAGAATTCTGTCGGAGTCTTCTTTGAACTAATAAATTAAAAACTTTTCTCATTATCTGAAAATCAAGACAAATTTGTATGAACCCTTGGGATTCAGAAGCGCTGTGTGAAGAGCTATTGGCACAAAGCGGCTTCCAGTAATTTTTAATAATAAATTGGCGTGGATGACGGGGGTTTAGGATTTGTGATTAGACATATGAAAGACTTTGAATTATGACACTATTATCTAGAACAGGGGCTAAGGAATGCTTCTTTGTTTTGATTGTTCTTGTGGTTTTTCTAAAGCTATTATTTAACTGTCTGATATGGCTTCATATTAATTGAAATTCACCACAGGGAACGAGATTGTATTGAATGCGACCTATTTGGCCACACAGAAATTGCGTATGGTTGTTAATTTAATGTCCTCTGGTGACGGTCCAGTGCCATGTCATCTACTTTGCTTTGGGTTGACCAATTAATTTTCCTTTTGTGTCAGTTGCAAGTTCCGAAAGACAACTAGCGGCATAGCCAAGGGAAAGCCAGTGAAGGGTTTAATTGTACAGCTTGTTGCGAACTACTGACGTGGTAAGCTGAGCTCGCTCGCTTCCTCGCTTCCCAAACTCAAAGCCTGTCATTTTTCTTATACAGCAATTTTCGGTTGATTTGTTTCTTTGTATGAAATTGTCACAGTTTCTTATTACTCTATTTCCTAATGGACTTCCTTCGACTTGAACACCCACGAGTTGACTGCCTGATAGGTTTCAATTATACCCTGTCATGTCAATAGAGAGCAAAAACTTTTAGCGAGAGAAAGCAGAGGATGATTCTTTAGCTGACATCACCGTCAGTTCTGCGCTTTTGTCCGTGCTAGGAATGCTGCTGCCCGTGTTTGGTAGACAGTGAACAAACAGCAAGCGAATGCTATTCAGTCGCTGCACGTTATTTTTGGAATAAGCGTTCTAGATGTGTCTCATTGGATTCAGTTTGATAATTCTAGTTTATCCCAGAGGGAAAGGACACTCCCATTTATGTGTTCAGTCGTGCGTAATTCTCACGTTGCTACCTAGAGACACAAATACCGCAGTAGAGACATTATGCAGTAGAAGTTGGGTTTTATATAATTCTGCTCAAATCAAAATCTCCAGCGCTAATTAAGGCATCGATGGCTGAAGATGATGGACCACTTTGTCAAAGGACTCACCCTTGACGTTTAGATTCAAATTATCATGGGAAATCCTGCTGATGCAGTAACGACCCGAATTATGTGGCATTGAAATTTCTTCATCCGTACATAATCACACACAGAACGTCGACTTGAGGTAATTTTGAACTTGATGTAAAATGATATGAACCAAATTCTAAACGTCCTTCTGCAACGATATACTTTCGCGACATCAGAATTCCAAAATGGAGACAGAGGAAAGTTGGAGTGGTGCATGAGACTCCGACTAGTCTTTTGGAAAAATCCAATTACAATTTCATGCGACTTTGTGCAATAGAAACATCAAAGGCATGTTTGCAAGTGCCTTCTTTGGGAAAAATTCGAATCCTATGACTCCTTTTGAATGCATTAGAAGTACAAAAATTCCGTTTTATTTTTTTAGTTCTTGCATGTAAAATGCATCTTGAGCTCAGTTCATCCTGTTATCGTAATATAAAACCAAGACGAAAGGGGTGATGGAATCACCTTGTTGGGGGGAGGGGGTGAAAGTATTTTGCTAAGCAGCAACAAACTTCAAAGAACTGTATTTTTCCTTTCGCATTCTGAACTGAGCATTAGCTTCAATTTAGAGGAGCACCACAAAGAAGGATCAAAACTTATGTTGCTTCTAGTTTATTTTTATTTCCAATAAAAAGGTTTCTATTCGCCATCGTTTGAATAGGAGGTGATAAAATAACTATGGAAAAGTATTCCCAACATTTGGATGTGTACATTTTACATGAAACATGAAACTTTGCAGTGTCAATTTGATAGAAAAAGTTGATTCACTTTATAATGTGTGCCAGATGCTGTGTGAAAAACACACCTATAATGCATCGGTAGTTTGGTGAAAACTTCCTGGCTTCTTATTTATACCCATGTTAATTTTATTCCGGCTGTTTTTTCATTTGGAGTGGATGAAGTATACAAATATAACACGTATTTTGACTATTCAGTTGATCCTTTTCCTTTCATCCAACTTCAACTTGACACTTACATCACTTGAGTTTTAAATGAAATTCTCTCAAACTGTGCCATGAAAATAGCATGTGATGAAGACGCGATGATATAATTCCAAGAACCACAGGACACAGCGGGGAAAGATGAAAAGTTTCGATTCCAAGCCCTTTGAGTTTTATACTTTTTGCTTCCGAGAATCCCTGATTTCTTTCCTTTTTTGGAAGTGAAAGGTAGACTGGCTTTCCTCTGGTGATGTTGCTTTGTTATCTGTAGACTTCGTGCCTTCTGATACATCATCGCCTCTGGTTCCGAATCTCCGCTACTACGTTTTATCCTACCAAAATCATTTTCACTCCAACTAGGAAGACTGTCACTCCAATTTTCCATTCGATTCAATTCAGGGAAAGGCCTGACCTCAATACAAAATCTCCAGATTTCCTTTTCAATCTAAAAATATGATGATATTATTATCGAATTCTATTGTGAGGGGGACATGTTCCAGTAACTTAAGTTTTCATCCAGTAGGAGTTCTTTTTAATGCATTTCACCAGCTCCATTATATGTCGACGAAAGGGGTGTCATTAGCGTATGTCACACGTCGGCGACGTTATGGCTCGTTAAAACTAATTGCCCTATGCTTCCAGAACGGCGAGATACAGAATATATAGGGCTGCACAAAGGGCATAACAATAATCGTGAATAATTGAACTCTGCACTTCGACTTGTTTGAATTCCAGGATATTCATTTCTTTCCTAGGATTCCTCAACCGCAAAATATTGTAGCCATAAGGATTCAACTCGACAAAGTCGAGCATAAATTAGACAAACTGAAATTAGAGAATCAAGTCTATTGTTCTTCTCAGGGATTTGAATAATGTAAAACTTTTTATTTTAAAACAAATGTGTAAAGCCGAATTTGAAATAAACCTGAAAAGTTGAAGAGCAGAAAGTTTTCGATTACAAATGATAAAAGCAGGATTTTGAGAGTTTTGAATTCACTTTGGTTTTCCAGAGTTCTACCACCCCTTGTTGTTTGACTTTTCATCAAAGTAAAACCCTGCATTCATTTATTATGCTTATCTGTTAGCTTTTCAACCGGAGTTCTGCCATTTTCACAATCAATCATGAGATAAGCTGAGTTTAAAATTTTTTTTTGTACAGGAGTCTTCCTTGTGGGATTTTCACTACACCTAAGATCACTTCCGGAAGAAAGTGGGAAAAAGTGTATTCTCACTCCTCACAGGATAATAGATAAGGGCGCTGCTCTCCTCATTGGATGCTGTCGTGATCATAATTTACAAACCAAATCGTCGTGTTATACAAAAACAGAGTTTTGAGTGTGAAAATATTTGGTGAAAAGTTGTGAATAAAGACGTGGCGGAGCGATAAACAAATCTGGTTTCGGTACGCATTTGACTCTGTGACCGCAGTCCCATCGGTCCCATACCTTTTACCTCACCTTCTTCCATAGACCCCAAGCCCTAATCAAATGTGTGGGTTCCACTAACAAAGTTAACCAAGACTTACTTCCTCTCCGTGATATAAAATATAGGAGGAAGTCCAGGACTACATATCTTCCGCTGATTGAGAATTCTCTCTTATCACGAGTGATGACTTGCTACTCCTCATATTTCGTAAAGTATACATTACGTAATAACTACGAAGATGAGCTTTCCAAGCACGTAAGGGTTACACACACATGCAGGAAGCTTTTCTATCTCTGAAGGCCGAGTAGTGCTTGGAGAGGAAGTAGACTCGAATATCAGAGTTTCCCCGGGTGAGAATGAGTAGTGGGGCTAATGAGTATTTATGTAATGCTGGGCCTGACAGGAGGAGCCTAAGCTCCTTGGAAAACCTTTCCCTTGTAGCTTCGTAGAGAAAGCACAAAGTAGAGAGGAGAAAGAGAAGATAATAAACGGATGAGCATGTTTGGAGTTTTCTTCTTTCTGACATGAGAAAGAAGGGAAGAAAAGACGGAGAAAGTAGAAAGTGTAGAGAAAGGGCCGAAAGAAAAGGAGATTAGTGAGGCCGCTTTCATTTGAAACTTTCACTATGCAAACGAACGGAATACGAATATTAGGATGAGAAAGATGGTTAATAGAAAGATCAGAAAATGTAATGGGCTCTGCAATGAAAGTGTCTCATCCCCCTTTCCATACTGGAACGGATGATATCAAGGAAGGCTAAGTTTTCAGGTCTAATGGATGGACTGTCGCTCCTGCGTCTATTTATCTCTTCAAATGCACTCCTCCCAGTTTAGTGAGTGGAAAGGACAAAAACTAGGCGACGACAAGGAAGTTACAACAAGTTAAAGTGATTTCCATAAACATGGCTCCGAAGAGAAGTGGCGCTCGGCGTCTTTTGAGGAGAAAGTTAAACAGACAAGAGTGAAAGTGGGGTAGAGGGAAGCCCTTCTTCCGCCTGCAAAATCCGTAGTCTAAATCTCTAATGTTATGTCAATCCAAAGTCTCTACTTCTGCCCAATATTCCTTCTCTAGGGTGGAATGATGCGGAGAAGTAATGTACACTTGCTCAAACCAAGTGTAAGACAATTTAAACAAGGAGAAAGTTGGAGTTCAAATTCTCTCTGGCTTCAGCTAACTTTCACCCGTTTGGTGAAAGTGTTTGGAAGGGAAAGTTGACAGGATGACATTAGTGATTGGTTCCTGACTTTGATCGAGTCCCCAATCTGATAGTGCCAACAAAGGCGTCCCATGCTCTATAACAAGGCTAAGGAAATCAATCTTTCAAATTCGATAGAATTCCTCTCCATTTCTTTGAAAGTTAACCAATGCACTTATAGTCGGTTCATTTCGATTTCGAAAACATCTTTTTGCTTGGCAATCGCTCTTTGCGCAAAGTTCATTAACTTTCAATGGCACTTGATACGGGAATGACATAGAGAGGGGAAATGGAAATCAATATTTAGGAGTTTTGTTAATATCAATTACACGAAATTGGTTGGACCTTGGTAATTTCATTAAGAATTCATTGGACTCCTGGGAAGCCAAGTGATGAAATCATTCGGAACTAAAGCAGCAGTAGAAATCCGCCGGAACATGACTCATGGAAAACTTTTATTTTTTAGATTGCATCTCGTGTGCGCGACCACGCTAACAATCTTGAGAGACAGACGCCACGGTCGGTATCTGGAAATCGGATAATAAGTGTGGCTGTGGTCATTCTAACACTGACAAAAGTGCATGTGACAATTTGCATAATTTTTCTTTTCTGAAGGATATATAGCCTTCAACTGCTTGAATAAGATATTTTCTCCGGGGCAGAAAGCCAAGTCTTGATAATAATTCAAAGTTTCATGGGAAAAAATTATGTGGAAAATTACAACAAGAGATAAGGGAATTCTTAAGTTTTCCGAAATATACGTCTGTAAAGTTCACGTGAAAGTAAAGTGGAAAGTCCGCACTTACAGTCTTATCTCCCAAGTTTTTGACTTTACAATTGAGGTAAGCATTCTTCCCCAGTAGAGCTGTAACGTTGGGTGACGCTTGCTTATCAATATACGGAAAGCTCTTTCTCGGCGGGACTAGAAGAAGTGGAGACTCGGTATTTGATGAGAGCAAGCCGGGGCTGGAGCCATCTTTCCCTTTTCCATTTCCACCATCGGAGACGTGTCCTATCACTGAAACACAGAAAAAGTCATATTTAGTCATTTACTTCATTTCGCAAATTACAGCGAACACGGGCAACGGGCGGAAAAACGGACTACACAAATGGCCCGTTTAGATAAAGTTAAGAACTAGGAAAATCCCATTTTAGAAATTGAACTTTCCCCAGACAGAGAAAATGACTTCCTTCTTTGTCTCTTTTGTAAGGGGATAATAAAGAATGAAGAGCGCCCCATGCCATTGGTCCAGAGGATTGTGGTGTATCACTCAAGTGGTCTACATTATATATAAGGTCAGTTGACTTCTTCGTGTTCCACTCGGTCAGCGTCAGAAAGGCTCCGACTTCCTTAGACCAGAGCATAAAGTGTGTGTTGCTGTCAGGACTAAAGGGAAAGGGAATGTCGTCCCCGTGTGAGGGACTTAACTTTCCCGGGTAAGTTTGAACTCCGTTGGCAGTGTGAGATAAGACGGGGTGCACCCGATTCCAAACTTTCACTAAGCCCCTCGAGGAGAGGAAAAGGAAGTCTATTAGGAAAGCAACGAGCCATGCAGAGCAAATAACGAGATGAACGGAAACGAGATATCTCCACCAACGGATTCCTGACATCTTGATATTTTATATTTTGTACAGAAACGACGAGTAAACATGATCATACGGAGATACATTGTTCTGCGGAAGTCTCGCCAAGAGAAAGTGGGAGTGGGAAATCCGGAAAATATGTGATCACAAGTCCCTCTTACTCTAACCAAAATCTCAATCGCCATTCCACGACGCATTAGTTCCATTCTAAGGAGCAAAGATTTTCTCTTTCTATCCATAATGTAAATTCCAAGTTGGCCTGAATACAAAAACTAAGGCCAACCGCACTGGCGCTAACTCCTACTTACTCTTTACTCTTCACAGTTAGCATCAAGACGAAAAAGAAAGGTTTGCAGAACAAGCCAAACTTTTCCTATAGCATCATCGTATCTAACCTTTTCAGCTTTTGGACGTTGAATGGATCATTTGTTCCTTTCACGCTTGACGCATCGAGTCTTGCACGTCTATAAAATATTCACGGCTTCTAGCTTCCTGCCTATGCATCAAAATTGTCTGTTCCCATTCCAACCGAAGCACACCTTGAGCCCATATAATGTACCGAATTCAAACAATGCCATGTGGAAAATAAGACTACTCTGAATGTGATATGGTCTTGTTGCGGTCTTGGTTTCACTCCTTTTTAACAATATAACAACACGGCAAGCCACCCTAATATTTCAATGTCGCAAAATGTGGAAAATATATAAAGATAAAATCCTCCTTCATCAGAACAAAAGTTCATTCAAGGGTTTTCAATTTCCTCCTTTCCAATTTGCAAAGGAGGACGGAAACTTTTTATGGAAACATAAAGTCACGGATAGAAAATGATAGATTTGTTCGAAGAAACTTTATGACAAACCTCTAAAAACAAAATCTCAATTCCTATAAATTCAAATTACAGGATGGGATGTTGTAAAAGAAATTGAGATGCTCAACGGCTGAGATTTATAGCACTGATCCAAAAAGCTTTATGTTGGATCCATGCAGTAATTGCACACAACAACGTTAGTTAGGATCGTTACAGTTTGATAAACGTTTAGAGGAAAGAATCTAATGATTATATTGCCTTGTTTGAAGCCCCATTCGGTTTGTGATGGGTGGAAAGTGAAGCAGCGACCTTACATTTTCTGCAAAGCAGCAGAAGTTTTGGTCTCTTATCCTCCTTAATGTGCACAGGGGTAGAA
Organism: Pseudachorutes palmiensis; assembly: GCA_009869845.1. Taxonomy (NCBI): domain Eukaryota; kingdom Metazoa; phylum Arthropoda; class Collembola; order Poduromorpha; family Neanuridae; genus Pseudachorutes; species Pseudachorutes palmiensis. Next base: position 1,585 of record VNWY01000504.1, on the reverse strand, counting down.
GAATGTGGCGAAAAAAGCTGAAAGGGAATAAATCATGGGGCTTCTGCCCAACAAAGCGGCTAAACTTTCTTCTACTCGTCCGATTTCCCATTTTCAGGTGAAAGTACACTGCTTCCAGTTCAATCAATAAGACTTTTGCCTCTTCAAACTGACAATCGCTTAATGTATTTTTTTTGCATCGGTAGACTCGTAAGGCAAAGGTTGAAGAATTACAGATTCAGTCCAAATTGAGGATTGCGTAGAACGTAAAGTTTGAGAAGTTGAGTGAGAGTTGAGCTTTGCTAATTATATTGCCGTTTGTAAATTAAATGGGTTCAAATGTTCATTAATGTATTTTTAAATAAACAATTATACAGCGCTAATTTTAGAGTGGCGTGTCTGTTCAAATGAAAACAAATCGTTCAATATTTAATTAGAAAGAACCGAATAATGAAAATAAGATAAGGAGCTGAAACAAAGTTGACAGTTTTTGGTTTTGGAGCCCTTGACAAAGGATGCATTTAAAAGGGCAGAGCGAAGGCGGAAGAACAGATGAGCAGATTGTTTTTCTTCGTCGATTGTGTGTCTTTAAGAAAAGCCTTCCCTGAGCCTAACTGATGAGGTGACTCTGCTTTCTCCCATAGGGAAAGGAAAGGCGGAGGATGGAATGCTCATTTTAATGCCCTCTTGAATATACATGTAAATAGTTTTCTCCAAATACGGACCCAAGATAAATAGAAGACCATTATTTCCGCCTCTAAACTTTACTCTTCTTAGGTCTAGAAAAAGGGCAAGAAGAATACTAGAAAAAGCTGCATCTCTCCAAGGCATCAATGAACTTCTAATTTCGTGAATCCTGATATATTGCAATGGACGCTCGCATAGTCACTACATTCTAATGCTCTTCCGCTCAGTCATCCAGTGAGCAGCAAACTAATTTAAGATAAGTGAAAATCGTAGTTACCAAGGATTCTAAAAAGAGGTAATTAAGTTTTTTTTTCTGTTCTTTTATTAAACTCAGAATTGTTAAGGACGCGTGGTATCAACAAGGGGACAGTTCAGGTTGCCATTAGCAATAAGTTATAACGCTGGCAAACGTCGGCTCGGGAGGGCCCTTGCGCTAAAGTTAGGAATTTTTTAATGGCACTTAACTAATTAATACCATAATGGCTACAGAGGAACGTCGTGGTCTTCAGCGTAATATTAGCCCAAGGGCTATGAAATTGCAAACAACATTCAAAACGGACTCATCGTACTCCGGAACACTTTTACCGACTAATAGACAACGTAAAAATTCTAGTAATGGTTCGTTGGAAAGATAAGGAAACGGCGAAGAAAACAGCGGAAATGGAATGTTAATGTAGTTTTTTTTTTAAGAATTAAGAACAGAAAAATGAAGTGGGTCAGTCAAATTAGGATGTTCGGAGACGAAATTCGGTATTTCGTCCGCGCTGTTTTGTTCCTTTGGTTTTCACAATTCCAATGAACCCTTATTTGAACTCCTACGTTGCCTCTGAGTCGTTATAAGTGTTCCGAAAGGTCAGCCTTATAAAGCGGGTTTTGATACCCTTGTTACTAATCAACAACCGGGTTTGCAAACCTTAAA
>VNWY01000503.1:0-40422 GCA_009869845.1 Pseudachorutes palmiensis | reverse complement strand
TATCAGACACTTATGACTAATAAGTGCTGAGAAAAAAAATAATTAATTTTGAAAATTTTGAAAAAACTCAAACTCCATTTATGCCTGACCCATAGGGGGTAGGGGGTCATGGGTGGGTTTAGTGAGTGTGGTATAGTAAGGGCTACTCACCTGCCGGGTTTACCCCAAAAATCTCTCTGGGGCCCAAACCCCAAAAAATTTGGGCTTAGCCGGTAAGGTCCTTTAGTCTTATGACATTGACATAGGTTGGAAGGGGCTCAAAGTGGTAAAAAGCTCACCAGCAACAAAACCAATCAAGAATCCTTCTCTAGTATTTGAGCCATCGGTGGTGAATTCTATCCTCATGGTGTTCGAGGAAGAATAAACTTGTCTGCCTTCGAGATCGCTTCCGCTCAATTCTTCAAAATTGAGGCCGCCATAAAATCTAACTTTGTCGTATCCTTTCTCTGTTTCAAAATCAGATATATCTGCACGAACCTGAGATCCAAGCATAAAAATTACATCCTTTATTATTTCATGGATTACTTGAAATTAATTACAATGGGGGGCCAGAGGCCGTTGATTTACCATGAATCCGATGGGAACTGTAATTTCCCAAGTGCAATTTGCTCTGTCTGGGTAGTGTGAAGGATAGTTTGGAGACTTAAGTGTTCCATTAGTGCCTTCCAAAATTCCACCACAAGACTCCGATGGTTCCCCACTGACTATGGTCAATGACAATAGACAAAATGTAACAATAAATAATTGTCCACCGGCTGTATGCGACATTTTGTAAATCTTGGTTTGAATAGAACTAAATAAGATGAGAAATGGCAAGACGGAATTTATTTAAATAAGGTTAATACCGGAAGGAATATTGTGATAGATGACAAAACGCTTTCCTGTCACATTGTTTCAAAAGACTTGTGATCCATTGCAATGTGCTTAGGTACTTCCTTCGGATATTAAAACACTTAAAATGATTCACAAAGTTGACACTTAGTGACGAACAATTGATAATCGATTTAGATTTGCAGACGATTTGCAGAGAAACGAAATCATCGTTTCAACTGTGTCCAGTCTCCAGTCCTTTGATTCAGACGAACCGATGGATGATTCCGACGAATACATCTTGAAGTAATGAGTTCCTCAGGGTCCCCTGGTTGAAACGTTGTATTGACATTTATTAACAACATAATCTTCTTCCGCGTCAAAGTTGGAATCAATGGCTGCTGAATTGTATTGTACAAAATAAAAGCCTAAAATAAAAGCATTTAGTAAAAAAAAATTGTTAAGAATAGTTGTTGAAAGCCACTAATTTTAGAACTGTCACTAAAGTGGAAAATAGCTTGTATTTAAATCACTTTACCAGCGTCAAACCTCGTGAGCGTGCTTCCACTACGTAATATTACTAAAAGTAAAAATAGCTTCACCACCCATATCAACCACCATCCATCCATATTCTAACTAAAATTCTGCCGATCGCACCTAAGCAGTTTTATTCAACCTTAAAGGAACAGGTCAAGGGAAGCATTAATTAAATTAATAAGTCTGCACTGGAATGCTTAGTAAAGGTTTAAGTTATATCAACATCCTTAATAGTTTGTGTAGCCGTACTGTCCAGAATACGTGTCACCGACATGTCCAAGTCCATACGACGTTTGTGGAACTCCATATGCTTGATACGTGCTATGGTGTCCACCGTGTGTATGTGCTTGCGCATAAGGGTGGTACCCTCCATGCTTTGTATAGTAGTGGGGTACTTGGTAGTAATAAACGTAGCGACCCTTTCGCACAGGAGTGTATGTCACCACAGCCAAATCTCCGGATAATCCACGCCAAAATCCGTCTGAAAATGCTTGAGCGTAAAGGACTTTTGTACGCGGTAGAACTGCGCCACTTCGTCCAATTAGAAGAGAAGAAATCATAAGGAATGCTAAGCAGGGCTAAAATAGAACGTTAAATTAGATAAAAAATCCAGACGCAGGATTCTGCCTTTGAAATTAACTTACCAAAATTAACCGAGACATTGTTCAGGTTGGTATTTTCCACCCAAATTCACCACCACTAGCGAATTTTCAGAAATTTCTAAACACTGTGAATAACACCAAAGTCCAAATCGAAGTGGCCAGGTTTAGAAACATTACCTGCTTCTTTATTCCTCTGATCTCGTAAAACTTTGTCTTTCATCATTCCTAATCTGCCGATGTTTTTTGGCGGTTCTGCAATTGTGACCACAGTTGAAAAGCAAACAAATTGCTACACAATATTCATATAAAAAGCATGCGAGTCATGAGGTTACGTCAATGTTTGCACTTAAGTGCATGTGTGTTGGAGTGCTAAGGACCAAAAGTACCACTTGGGGCTAACTATGAGCTTAAGTAACATGCGGTGTCAAGCAAGATGGTGCCCGTACCCCGTCACAGGCACTTGATCAGGACAAGGTGAGGCGGCGGATGGACTCAAATTAGCAGTCCAATTACAAGCGCTTCAGTTATTTTGTGTGCACTAGCAGTACAGACCATTGGCCATGGTGACCATGATCTCCATTTTAAAACGACCTTGAGCCTTGATTGACTGCAGGCCTTAGAAAGTTCATTCACACAAAAGAACGAAAAAGAAAAGAAAAAGCAGTTTAATATAAATAAAAAAAATTGCATTTTGGGTGTTGAAGTTTTATTACAAAAAAAAGCTTTAACACCATCACCGAAAGCAATGTGACTAAACTCTTGAATTTGCCTCTTGGCCAAATCCCCGTAACCGAGTAGAAGAATTATGCGTCTTTGCATCACGCAATTCCAGTTTGACACTCGTGTGCAAAAAGACAAAGTGGAAGGAAACGTGCAAAAAGGAAGGGAATTTGTTAAACGGGTTTTCCACTTCGTGGGTCCTTGAATGTGCCAAAGTTCAACGAACCAATAACCTCAAATAATTGCATAATTTTGCATAAAGATTTCCGTCTTTTCCCAAATTCACTTTCTGGAATCATCTCCTCCAAAGCAACTTGTTGGAAATAATATTCATATTTAAATCTGGTCGGATAATTGCACTCTTAGGGTTTAACCAGCATCAAGGAAATTGAAATTAGCGAAGCGTGGACCTGATTACGTGTGGATTCTCACGTGTGTGACGAAGCGTGGCGATATGAAATCCCAGTCAGTGCATCATAAAACCGCGTCATCAGGGAATCACTTGAAAGAATCCTGAATTACAACATTCTCACTGAATTTTTCATCAAGTGAAGATATTATGAAACCGTTATAGGCCAACATGTCACCAACCAAGAAAAATAAAATGAATTTAACCGGAAGATGAGTAAGCATTTGGCCTTTGACGTCACTTCGGAAAATCTTTACCTGAGCATAGTGCGCAGGCGGATTCCAATTCTCCTACATGACCCTTTGGATTTACACAAGACATAAAAACAAAGGAATAAAAATGAATCCCGTTAAGAACTTCCCATTTTAGTTTGATGTAGTTGAACTGATGAACATCGTCAAATGTGACGGAAGTAAAATCAAGAGCAAATGAAATTATAAACTTGACTTCTAAATTTAGTTGCATTGAGCCTCTTCCTTGAAAAACATCGAAGCCAATAGCCTGCTAGCTTTGCGCTTCCAAAACCAGTTTTCACTCCAACTTTCATCAATTAGCGCCATTGTTTGGCAATTAATTCCCATTGACAGAATGACTTAACAGTGAACTTTGGAAATGTAAAAAGGGAAATTGTTACATTTTCCCTAACGCCGGTGGTAATTATCAAACTTTCCATTCAATTTCTTTTTTTGCCTCTCAGGCAGACGTGAGTCGTGCAACTGCAATTCCAGTTTTCCCACCTTTTTTTCTGGTTTTTGTATAAAATCCACTTCGTCTCGAGCCATGTGGTCCATTCCCACTGCAATCGTCGCCACACAACAAACGCCACGTCGTCACTTGACATTACTCCTTGTCCTCTACGCTGCCACTACCTGTCTCCTCATTGGAAACTTCGTCATTACACCGTCGCTGAAACCAACTCAGCTTGCCTTCCGCGTCAAATTCAGTACAGAAGAGAAGTGTTGACGATGCTACCCCCTGGAGAAGTAATTCCACCAAAATTTGGACTCGTGGTCAAGAAAATTTGCTGTACAGTCATTGGGTTCCGGACGTGAAGTCCATTTGGGACGAAACTCAAGATGTGTTCTACCCATGGCGCTCAGGTTCTGATTCTTGTCGGAACTTGAGCGTTCATTTTGCTAAAAAATTCACCTTCCGCCCAACGTAAGTTGGTATTTGTATAATGGAAAGTGGTGTGTATAGTTTGCACACTCGTTCTTTTTATAATTCAACAGCGCCATTGCAAGTTACCCTGGGAGTGGGAACTCGTGGTTACGATACTTGATTGAAGCTACCACCGGCATCTTCACAGGGAGCATTTTCAATGACCTTAGTTTGTATTCTGCTGGACTACGGGGTGAGTTCACGCATCCAATGAATGGACGCACAATCGTCCAAAAGACCCACCACGACACTGCCACTGGACTCAATACTTCGCCAGATTCAAAACAGCTCAAAAGATTGGTCAAAGTCTCGGAATTGGTTTTTGGATACCGTGGGATTCTCCTGGTGAGAGATCCAATCGACGCCATTATCTCCTATTGGAACTTTTTTCACACCAAAAGTCACAAAAGACATGCGCACGTTCAACAGAACTCCTCCGAATGGACTACATTTGTCACCACTGGAATCCATCGCTGGGCTTCTTTGATAAAATCATGGGTTGAAAATTCAAAGGATTTTATTCTAGTACGTTATGAAGATTTGTGTAGCAAGCCACAGGAGGAGCTGAAACGCATTTTAGAATTCTTACGCGTCCCTCTTGATCCTGCGCGGATGACATGCGCATTAAAATATCTTGAAGGTCCATTTCATCGAGAATCTACAACATCCACAAACTTCAAAATGAAGCAAATGCTCGAACCTCAACTTCTTCGACTCATTCAATCCACCATCATAGAAACAAACAAGGTTTTGAACCAACGCTCCCTGTCTCAATTACCTTATAAAATATGAGCAGCACAGTATTGTAGAAACTCGAGTGTCTCGTGTTACCCTGTAATTTAAAAATATTAAGACTTTTTTTTTGTTTTGTCGAGCCTTGCAGCTGAAATAAAAATGTTGATACAGGCCTGAGTGTTTTAAATATTTCGTTATGATTCGTCGCCCTAAAGACAGGGCCTACGACGGGAGACGGAATAAACTGAAGGATTCGATACAATCCGTAGCCTTCCTGATTTTTAATTATTTTTACCAATATGTCATGTGTAGTAAAACAAATCTAAACTTCTGCCACTTTAAGATTTCTGGAATTTAAAGATCTGTGTCTGTAGGATTTCATTACAAAATTTTTCCCTCTCAAGATCTAAACATGAAAAATACAAGGCGTTACAAGGCGTTTTTCTGGAATGACGTGTTTTAAGATTTTGGTTTATTTTCCAATACGGCGTTAGCTGGTAGATAGCAAACGATCCTCCACATTCAAAACAGCGGACCACTCTTGAACCTCGTTTTTCACTCTTTCAGGGCAAATTCTTGGAGATTCCTATGAAGACGAAGTTATTTTTTTTTAAATAAAAGGAAAAAAGAAATGTAAACATGGAATATGTATTTAACTTACTAAGCAAGCAGAGACTTCAACAGAGCGGCCTTTCCGTATAAATTCATCCATAACTTCCAGGCAATGAGAAAGACAGCGACCCAAGTCCTTGACCAGTTCAACTTTGAGCATGGTAACATACTTGACAGAGATAGCCATGTACTTGGCTACACTTGGATTAAGGGACGTTACATCAGAGTAATCATTGGTTGTCTGGTCCTCGTAGTGGACCAAAAACATCAACTCTTGTTCCCACACTATATGAGGCAGGTAGCGATGAAGGGAGACGGACAAGGTGTTCATGATCACTGGTGTGTTTTTCTCCTCATGATGGGTTCGAGTGTCAGGAGGACCCACTCGACACCCAGAGTTCATGGCCTTCGCCCTCTCGTCCATAAAGTAAACTGCAAGCTGAAGTTAAAGAACAAGTGTTTATAAGAAAGACAAAGGGAAAATAATTTCGAGGTAACTCACCTGGGTGTCAAAGTAGTTGTTAAGATCAAAATTGAAATTGCAGTCTTTGTAGGCAGTGTGATGCAGGTAGCTAAGTTCGGGACGGAGATCGTGAGCCACCTTGATGATTTTATTATTCCCAAATAGCCCAACTCTCAATTCTTCCCAAACTTCAGGTGAATTGAGACTTCCAGTCATGTCAATAGGCATGATTGTTTTTCGAGCAGAAAGAACGATCCAATCCAACTTCATTTTATGACCAAGGCCCTGTCCAAAGAACTTGAAGGCTACTTCAGACGTAGAACTGAGAGCATTCATCTATTAATTAAAATCAACACAGTCAAAGTCACCCAGTGCAACTTCACTCGAAAATAATAACTCACGAGGCTTTTCAACTGTGGCATCGTTTGTATCACAAATGTGTTCATCACTAGTTGTACCACTGGCCTTACAGTACCACCAGGAGCCAAGTGAAGCACCCAAACTAAGAAAGAAAATAAGTTGGAGTCAAGTGAGCAGCAAGTAATAAGTTAAAGTATAAAGTATATCCGAACCGGTCAACCTTGATAAATCTTCTCATCCCCAAATTCTTGGACGGAGCTGAGTGGACATGAAATACGAATTCCTTCCCGAGAGACACGGAATGAGTTCAAGAGCCTGATACTCTTGGTTCCAGAAGGTACGGTGCTGGGATTGACAAAGATTATTCCTTCGTAGATCAAGTTCTCATTCTCATGGTCCAAGCAGTGAAATTCGAATAACTGAACCACCGGGTATATTGAACAGTCCATTCGGCAGCCTTTGAAGTAACTGTGGGTTTTCACGACTTGCTGATTCAAGCTGAGGCACTGAAAGAAGAATAGAGACAATCAGACAGAAATTGCGAGCAGCACTTCGTTATAATGTCCGAACAGTGGCAAAGTCAGGAAGCTTCACAGAAGCCGAACGGAGGAAGGGCTAGCCTAACTAGGAAGACGTGACAGGAATTCATATGTTAATCGTTCCTAGGTTAAGGTATATATTAACTAGTAATCTAACCTTGTTTTGGTGAAATAAAGTAATTAATTGTGAGAAACTTACCCATCCCGTAACGGCACTCTTCCCTGGATTCTGCTGACTGGCATTTGAAATCCTAGTTGACCTGTGACATCGGTAATCGAAGGTTAAGTTTAGACTTTAGGCTAAGCCAGCCAGCCCTTCTTCCAATCGAAGGTTTTTAGGCAATTTTGAAGAAATTATCCGCCCGCGCCCTTTTGTTGAAGAATTCAGCACAAATGGGCAGCCCAGCGCCACCCCGAAAAAAGCTCAATAATACTGAAATCGGGTCATAAGGTCACAACTAAATTAGCTAAATAAAAGTAGTCAAAGCATTTCGATGATCTATTAGAACATATAGAATGTACAACAAAATTAAATCAACAAAGGTCATAATTTACTCTTGGTTATGTATCAACAGTTTCAGCTTTGAGCATTTTAAAGGTTACACCCACTCGTTCTGATCCAGGTTGCCTAAGATGAATTCTTCATCCCCGTCCACTGTCGATGGTGTAGATGTCGAGGCGAAGTCAAAGTCGTCTTTGTATGAGTTCGAAATGCACTCCTCTTCATCCTCAAGTCGTCGAACAACCACTTTAGCGACTGTAGTAATTCCGTATTTCAGTTTCATTTCATCGTCGTCGTCAAGCTCATCATCCGAGTCAGATTCAGTTTCCTCTTCCTCCGCGGTTGATGGGATTCGTGGCCTCCGCTCAAGCCGACTGCGCAAGCGTGACGCTGCTGTTGGTTCCAACTGTTTTTTACCTTGGATTGGCAGATAGTTTCCGTCCTCATCTTTCTTTGTCTCGTGTCGTCGCATATGACGTCGTAAGCTTTTGGAGCTCAAGGTCTTGAAGCAAATGTCACACGTTGTGGGAGACAGCTTCGGGCGGTGACGTTTCCGCTTCGGAAATGGAATATAATTTCCTTGATTATCTTTGAAGCCTTCATGTTGAAGCATGTGACGCTCAAAACTAAACTGTTGCTTGAAGCGTCTTGAACAAATTGGACATTCCTGCGAAGTGGTATGCGTACTTCCTTTTGTCTTCGTTCTGGGTGGTTTTTCCTCCTGTGGCTTATGTGTCGCAGCGTGCTTCTTCAGTTCAGAAGGTGTTCTAACTTTTTTGTCGCAATCGGGACAGGCGTGATCCTTTTTGTAATGCCTTAGGACCTTTTCGTGAACTTCTTTCCGGTGTCGTTCTAACCCGCGACGGTTATAGAAACCTTTTCCACAGTCGACCTCGACGCATAAAAATCTCCTTTCCTCTGGCTTGTGGATACTGGCGATATGAGCTTTAAGGTGGCATGGAAGAATAAAGGTTTTGCTGCAAAAAGAACACTTTGGAAGTTTCTCTGGTGCGTGGTACTCCGATCGAGACTCTGGATGCATGTGTAGACCGTGACTACTCAGACCATGAGCGCTACTGAATTGGCGTGGGCTGCAAAGTTAGAATAATTAAACTAATAAGTAAATTAAGTTTTTCATTGTTTGCTCACCAATATTGACAGAGGAAGGATTTTTCTCGATCAGCTAAATTAGTGTGAGTCTCGGCATGGGTATCCCGCTTCCATTTTGACACAAAAGCTTTATCGCATGTTCCGCATTTGTAGGACAAATTCCCATTGTGTAGTTTCATGTGTAGGAACAAGGCAGGAATGTGTCGAAATGCCTTGGAACACAATTTACATTTGTGAGGCCGCTCATTCGTGTGGATTAAAAGGTGATTTTTCAAGTGGACCTTGCCACTGAGCACTTTTTTGCAAATGTGACACTGGAACCCATCCTTGTTGTCACTTTTCCCAGCTGAACCTAAGGAAATATTCGCGTTTCTTATTAAACTATAATTAACAATAATAAGTATTGGAAGAACACCATTAATTATTTTAATAGCTCACCTTTTCGTTTGTTTTCCTTTTTTGTATATTTTCTTCTCTTCCTTTCAGGTGCAGGCTCACTGCCACTGCAAATAAATAAAATTAGATTTAAACAAGAGAAAGCTAGTCAAATTGTACCCTTTACAGACTGTTCGTTTTATCATAGCACCTGCACCCACCTGTCAGACTCTGAGAGGTCGCCCGCGCCGGTAGACGTGATAGTTCCAGAACCATTTTCTTCCGGTGGATGAAGAGAGCCACTGTCATTAGCTTCATTTACCTGTTCATCGGGTACGTATTCATTTATTTCGTCTGGGAGATCGTTTGAGACGTCAGGACTCGCCCAATTACTTTGAATATGACTTGGCACATCATCTGCAAAATGAAAGAAAAACTAGGAATCCGGCTATAGCTTCTCTGGTCATAATTATCCAGTAATTGATAGCTCACTTTCTGTTTCGGCCAATTTTTCACTCAATTTCGACACGAGATTTCGCAAAGACGCTTCCAAAGATCCCAAGGATTCCATGAATTGGGTCAATTTAGTCTTCATTTGTCCGATTGGCTGAGAAATCATACTGTTCCTCGCGCAGTCGGGACAAATCTTTGACCGTTGGAGATAATGTCCAGTCTCATCGAGGTAATGAGTAAGATTTGTGAGTAATACTGGAAGGGTTGAAGTATGGCCCACAGTACTTGAAAAAACGGTGCCAGTCCAGAACATCTCCATTGCAATCTCCTTACAAATTATGCAGGGACTTTGAAGTACGGCATCCCGGTTATCCGCATCATCTCCATTCTGCTGTATAACATTGAATGGTGTTCCAGAAGCTGCGACATCGAGTTGTCCGTGATGAGGCGCAGTGTAGGAGACGTGACCCAATGTCAATGTTGACTGAATACATTTCAAGTTGGTAGTGAAATTATGGTAGCAAGATTCTATAGCAGTAGGAAATCCAGGCAATGGAAGTAAGCAATCTGCAAAAAGACATTATTTTGATTTGGAAATAGGAGATGTGTGCTACGTTACGTAGCTAACGTTAACATTTTTAGATGTAATTCATAATAATATAAAATTATGTTGTGTGAGAAACTTACCCAGCCCTAATGGACCCGTGACGAATGGACCTGCCATTCTTCCCTGGATGCTGCTAAACTGGCGTTCGAAATCCCAGTTGACCTATGACACCCTCGTCAATCGAATTTTCTTTGTTAGAAATTATTGGAGGGAAACCCTAATCCTTGGATCCGATACGACTTTTATAACTCGGATGGGTAGTCATGGATTCACTCTAGTTTATGAAAATAACGTTGCGCCCATTCACGTACTTTGAGGAAATTATTAAAATTCAGTCTAGTTTACATAAATCAATCCCCTAGCCTAGGTCAATCCGTCACCTTTTGCATGGCCACCCCATTCACGCACTTTGAGGAAATTAGTCAAATTCGGTCTAGTTTATAAAATCAATTCCTCGGGTCAACGCGACCACCTTATACACGGCTATCCCATTCTCGCACTAACTTGCTTTTCAATTAAAAGTGAATCCTAAAAAATTTCTTTTCTTGAATAGAATTGAATAGTTGAAAACTAATCTTAAGTTAGTGCGTGACTTGGGTGGCCATTGGGTGCGTCAAGGGGGCGCATTTACCTGGGGACTTAATTTTTATAAACTGGAGCAAGAAATTTCTCAATGTGAGTGAAGGGGGGCAACGTTATTTTCATTTGAGTGAATCCTTTATATATCCTAGTTATCGGGCTGTGAAAAGTTGGATCCGAGGATTACCCTACCCTTATTTGCTAATTCTGAGCTTTTGTAGCCCGCCGCCCGCGCCACTTTCTTGAGGAAGAATTGGCAGCCCAACGCCACCCGGAAAAAAACTCAGCACTAACTGAAATCGTTTATAGGTCACAACAAATTGAATTAGCTAGTCAAAGCATTTCGATGATCTTTAGAACATCATTAGAATGTACAACATAGTTAAATAAACAAACGTCATATTTACTTTTGGCATGTATCAACAGTTTCAGCTAGCTTTGAGCATTTAAAGGTTTGCATCGCATCAATCGCATCATCCAAGCCGAGTCAGATTCAGTTTCCTCGTCCTCCGAGGTTGATGGGATTCGTGGCCTCCGCTCAAGCCGACTGCGCAAGCGTGACGCTGCTGTTGGTTCCAACTGTTTTTGACCTTGGATTGGCAGATAGTTTCCGTGCTGCAGAAGGCATGGACTTGGAAATGCCTTCAGTGTAACGTTGATCAGATGCTCGTTGTGCATTTATGGAAGCTGCTACAGGTGAACAGGTGAATGGGGCGGCAGGCGGGTACCTGAATACAACCATGTAATTTTCCCACGGATCGCGGGAAATGCCCCGATATTTTATGAATTCTTTTGCATTTTGTAAATGTACCATTTCAATACGGTATGGGTATGGTACGGGGCACGGCAAAAGCAAATAATTTCCACTAATTAAGTTTCTAAAACTAATTTGTATAATAATTTACCATAACTCAACAGAACAAAACTTTAGTTATACTAATGGAGCGCTCCGCTGTTGATGACAGGTCATGGTTGAACGTAAGTTTTTATTAATAATCACCAGTTTTTAAAGGTCATTTAACGTAGACTGTTCACACACGTAATGATGTAATGCCTGTTGTTTGAAGGAAGATTTCAAGACCTCTCACGCTGCTGTGACGCTCTGCCTGAAGGATTTAAGCCCTGATGATGACTTACTTGCTGGGAGTATTTTACAAATCCAGAGCGTCACAAACGTGTCAATCCCGAGCAAGTCATACTCCGAGTCCCGTGTCGATTACGACCCGAAGAATCACATCCTCAAGATTTGTTTAACAGACGGGAAAGAAACGGTATATGCAGTACTCTTCGAACCACATCCTAAGATTAGGTATGATTTACAGATTTACTCTCAAAAGCAACATCAACGTTTTCATCCGGATTTGTAATGACTTTGGTTTAATCGTTCATTTTTATAGCCCAGAGACCCCGCCTGGAACTAAAGTAAAAGCAGTGCGCAGCATACCCTTCGGTTCTTCACGTATTCTCAAGCTTACTCGAGGGAACGTTGATATTCTGGGCGGACATGTTGAGAAGCTTGTGGAGCACTGGAGAGTACAGAAAGACCATGACAGAAAGAGTGCCTGGGGAAAGTTGGTGAAAAACGCAGGAGAAGAAGGACCACCAAGATTCCAGCAACTGAGTTCGTCAGCGAAACCTGCCGTGGGAAACGTGACTGACTTGCGAAACGCTAAGGTGAGTGTCAAAGTAAATTACCAATGTCGTTTACGCCTTGAACGTGAAAATGTTTGAGAATTTCTATTTGATTCTTAGGCGATGGATTTACTTGAAGAAGTCAAGGCTAAATCAGACCAAAATCAAGGGAAACCTGAAATATTGACACATTTCGAAGCTCAACGACAGGAAGCAATATCAGATTTAGCGAAGCAGGGAAAAAAGACTTTCTCTGTTTCAAAGCAATTTCCACAGTCCGAAGCAGCAGCACCTCAGCCGAAAGTGCCAACCGAGCGGCGTGAGCGCGTAGGCCCGAAGCAACGGCTCGACGAAGACCCAGGAGGACCTGAGAACCCTCGAAGATTTACAAGTCGGAAAGCAAGGCACGAAGAGGAGGAACTCCTCTCCGAATACACTTACAAAAGAGGTCAACAAAGTCTCAAAGATCACTTTTCTGCTTTCTTTGGGGAAAATGAGCCTCCCACGACTCGGAGCCAACCTCAGTCAACCGGCAGACAGAATTATGAACACAAATCCCCCATGGATACTTTTACATCTGACTTCCAGGGAATGGATCTGGAAGGTGACCGGGGCCCAACACAATTCAATAATTCCCAAGTTTTCTACCGAGGCGGCGGCGGACGGGGCAGAGGCAGAGGTGGAACTGAATCTCGTGGTTTCTCTTCTCGAGGCCAAGGACCTCGAAGGTCACGAGGAGGTCGAGGTGGTAGAGGTCGTTCATCTTACAACGATTACCATCAACAACCTCAGGCTCGATCAAACACCAATAACTTTGTCCCGGATTTGTCTTCCTTCCCCTCATTGGGATAATATAGCGTCGTTTCCAATTATTGTAATTGATAAGGTAAAATAAAAACCCATGATTAATGACGTGTGATGCTTGATGAAAGAGTTTTATCCCAATAATAGATCTTGGAAAATCTGCACTGCAGTGAAAGTGGAGAAAGCAGGCCCCAATCGATTCCGTCTTGGTCGTCCGTTCTGGTCATTCGACTCTTCAAAAGATGAAAGCTAGAGATGAGAAATTGCAGATCCATCCAGTTCTATTGAATTTTTAATCCTGGAATTCTATCCATGGTGTCCAGTGTTTCTTTCGTCCAATTGGTGCTTTCCATTGTCACTTCCGTCATCGCTTCCGGTTCTATTGTACTAGCAATTGAAGAAACGACGCACATTCTTCCACACGAAAATCCATTGATTCCAGAACACAGCTGTTATAATCAAAACAACGACAACAATGAATTCTGCAGACGTCCAGTCCAGTCCAAAAGGTAAAAAGAAAGTTTAGCCTAAAATTACTCATCAAGCTGAAAGATGTAAGTTAATTATTGCTTGTTTTTTTTAGGTATTTCTTGTACGACGTCAATCAAGGGGAAGGTTTTAATTTACGCCGTGACGTCTACGTTAGGATTGCTCCATTGATTTATAATTTGAATCAACAGGATGAGCAGAACCAGTGGACGCTGGTAAATAATTAGCTTATTCTTCATTGGAAAAATTGGTATTTGTTTTATTCATAATGTTTATGTCCAGGTGCTTCCTCCATGGGGTAGGCTTCCTCATTGGAAAGACAAAAGAATGTACGAACCATGGTCAAAGTTCTTTGAAACAGAAGAAATTGAAAAGTTCATCCCAGCAATGGAATTATCAGAGTATTTAGAAGGTATAATATTATTACAGAAGAAATGCCGTTTTTAAATTATTTCTGTTTCGCGTTTTCTAGAGCATGGCTATGATGCAAAGATTGACATGGTCTTTCAACTGCAACACTTCCCATTTGATCCAAATGACAGGACATGGTCGGAAAAAATCGAACCCGGAGTCCCTTGCGAAGAACCCTTTAAATACAAAAGGTATTAGTAATCAAATGTGGAAGCGTTGCTATTTAAAGTTATCCGGTATGTAAATGTAAGGGATGAAGGAGCTAATGACTTCGTTGGACGTTTCTGGAATGAGAAATTGAAGGCGAGAAATGCAACCTGTATGTCACTCCGTGGTCAAGGGAGCTCACTGGTCAAGTTCATAATGGATTCAAATTACTCGTAATGCGATACTTTCTACAAAATTACGAAAGGTGTGGAATGATTTGAAGACGGATTTTTAGGTCCGTTATGTTTGATCGAGCTGAAGTGATCCTGTGGGACGAATACGGTGGTTCTGTCTGGTGGAGAGCACGTCGTAGTCTACGATTTTCAACGGCTGTTACGGAAGTAGCACTCACATATTTGGGTCAAGTATTGAACCACTCAGGGACAGATTTTCGTAATTTTTCGTATGCTGGGATTCATCTTCGGCGGCAGGATTTCGTCTTCGGGCGAAGAAAGCTGACACTTCCGTCAATTCAAGGGGCAGCAAGACAGGTCTTCCAAATAGCAAAAAGGCTCAAATTAGCAGCGGTGTTTTTAGCAACTGATGCAACAGACGACGGTAATAACATCAGTATATTTAGAAAGATGGAAGTCAATTTTTGCTACAATTTTTTTTCATTCAGAATTCGAAGACTTTTGCCTGGCGTTTGACATTCTCAAAGCCGATCATGAGTCCAGCATATTCCTCCTCAGCCTACGCAACATGTCCAGTTTGTCCACGGAAATTGTCACCACCATTAGGGCATTGAGTGAAGGCCAACTCGCAATTTTAGATCAAGTTCTCTGTACGTTCTCGTCCTATTTTATCGGAACACCGGATTCAACCTTCACTCTCCGAATATTTGAAGAGCGAGAAATCCTGCGATTTAACTCTGATGCAACATTCAACTATGTCTGTCCAGATATACCAGAAGAAGAGGACGTTTTCACCGAAGTTTTGGACTGTAAACAACCTACCAAATGGATGTTGAAGGAATGACTTTTGCGCATGTGCCACGGAGCCATCCAAGTCTGTCCACGTAGAATATGTATACGGGTAACTATAGGTTTAATTAATTTCCATTGTTAAATGTTTAGCTTTGCATATTAACTAGTCCATTGTTGCTGCATGTTACTAAAAAGGATAGTTCCTATAATCATCGAAAACAGCTCAAATGTGCTCTCAACTCGTGATTTTCCACTCACGTCTCCTATGACGTAGTCACCGAGGCGGTGTGTTTTAATAATCCATTCCAATTTCTTCTGAGCAACAGCGTCGTTCGGATTTTGGGTTCCATTAAACCACATTTTCATGCACGGTTCTGAGTCCGGGGTGTATTTCCATGAATAATCCCAAACTTTCTCGCAAAAATTCTCAGCATTTCCGAACACGGTGCGGTAACTTCTGCAAGAGGTTCCAAGAGGACATTTATTTCCGCTGGAACTCCATTCGAAATTCCGAGTCCAGTTGTCCGTGCATGTCATGTCATCGGCACAGTCTGCAAACCACTTGTCGCATTCACTGGCACACAGTGGCATGTCCACGTAGCGCTCACGCCTCATCTTCATTCCGCTAACTTTCACAACCCATGGACCAGTATTGGGTGAGCATTCGTAAAAACCTGCAAAGGTGAAAGAATTTGTAAATCACGCACAATTTAGGCAAAAATAAACCTATCCTTACACAAATCCTGAAGAAAGTGGCGGCGACATGCATCAGACAACGGTCGTACATGAGAGCAATGATCCCAATTGAAATTGTACATGTTCGTCGTATGTGCAGATACTGTTGTTTCTTTTGTGCAACAGGACCTTCTCTGCCATGGTTTGCACTAAAAATTAAAAGATGCAAAAATCCATTATTTTCTGAAGAAAAATGAAGTTTATTTTAAATATTTTCACCTGGTGATGTAAATCGTCTGTTGCCGAAGGTCGTGTCTTATGATTCCTGGCGTCTATACACCAATTCAACAACTCTTTGGGATCATTCTCGTAAACGAGAGTAGAAACTGTGGAGATAATCACCAATATAGAGAACAAGCTGAAGAATATACGCCTTGTAATCAAAGTGCGTGTCATGCTGCTGAGTCCAATGTTCACAAAGCTCAGAAACCGGGTAGAAACCAAGGATTATATGAAAAGTCCGCCCCGAAAAAGTCTGAGTTCGGAGAAAGAATTCGGGTTACAGTGGCAGTGAAAAGCCGAATGAATAAAGTGGAGCAAAATCGGATGAGGTTCTTGATAAGTGTTTTTGATAAGTGAGACTTTGGACAGCGGGTGTAGCTTGTCTTGTTTATAAGACACTGGGATCTAAATTTTATCTGCTATCACTACTCTTCTCGAATGTCAACAAGGGGTCAAATGTCTCATTAAGCCAGCTATAAAAGCCTAGAGACTTTGCATTCATATAAGTCTTCCATTCACCAAGTCAATTACGTTTAGATTATGGCAATTACAATAATACCATTAAACTGCTCACCAAAAAGGAATCGCTTGCTCCGCATATTTTCAATACTTCAGAATCGAATAGAAAAGTGTCCACTGAAAACTTTTGTGCTTTTGCAGATAAAGTGCTACGTTACTGCATAGCTTAAATACTTAGTTCTACACGTTGCTACTATATTAGATTAAAGAATTTTTGATTAAAATTATACACATACATTAAAAAGCGTACTTTCATGTGAATTATTTGAAGCGCAAGTTCTCTCCGTAGATAATGTCGATATGGCTCAAATATGAAACAGCTCAAATATGCATAGTAAATGTCGTCCACACCTTGCCATACATTCTCAATAATAGTCCTAATGTAGGAATTTCGCAACTCGAAATCAGCCAATACTGTGAGCTCCAGCGTTTTCACATAACAAACACTTTGAGCCGAGAGTGCTACCAACGAGCTCAATTTCCTTGAAATTACAAGGAATATTTCCCAAAAATAGTGTTGGCCTTAGTGTCTTTATTCGTTTAATAGGTATGCCATATTGTTGTTTTAGCTAATTAGCTGTATTCTAAATGGGAATGATTCACTGAACGCGTGTCCATCCAAAAACGGGTACAGGTCCATGGCCATAGTGCCGTCACTTTCCCGCGAGAATTTGCATACCAAGCGCCACAGTCTTCCCCACCCCACACAGTTTCCTCCAGTTTCTTATCCATTTTATCTAGAAACTGATCTTCTGCCGATGTCTTCACAACAACACTTCGTGCATTCCTTTTCATCATTTCCCGGATGACATCCATGGTAAATGACACTTGACATTCAATCATGAACAGCACAGAGTTATGACCCAAAGCAGTATGTGGTCCAAGTAGGATAAAGTGATTAGGTGCAGTGGATGAGACAACACCGTAGTATGAAGATGGCCCTTCCTTTTTCCATGCGGTCATCATGTCAACCCCTTCTTTTCCAATCACTGTCATCGGTTCAAAGAAATTTTGTACTTGGAAGCCAGTGGCAAGGATGAGGACGTCTAGTTTCTGACTCTCTCCAGTCTCCGTTTGAATCTCGTTGCCGGAAATGTTGGTAATTTTCTCTCGGATGACTTTAACATGGGAAAGGCTAAGGGCAGGGTAATAATCGGATGATTTCCCAATTCTTTTACAACCAAGGGTATAGTCTGGTGTCAACTGTTGTACTTTTTCGTCATCAGCGGGGAATGAATCTACAATCAAACTCTTCAGTGCCTTTGTGACTGAAAATTAACAATAGGATTAGATTTTAACATATTAGGCAAGATGATATGAATACCGGCTTACAATATGAGTTCATCCAATTCCCCAACATGAACATGGAATGCATGCTTTCATTGTGGAGAAAAATAAAACATCGGTAGATCCACATTGTAAACGGAAGTAGCTGGAAGAGCAATTTGACTTTAGGTGAGAATTCGTATTGGTTTCGGTTGTTGATCCAAGCTGGTCTTCGTTGGTAGCAATGGAGAGCTTTGACATTCGGTGCAATAGATTGTATCACTTGAATTGCAGAAGCACCGCTTCCGACAACGCCGACGACCTTGTTTTCAAGCTCAATGGTAGAATCCCAAGCTGCCGTATGCATTTTTGGTCCGGTGAAAGCGTCGTATTCCTTAGGGTTATGTGGTAATCGTAAAGCTCCTGGTCCATTTATGCTAAAAATAAAAAATAGCACTTGAACAAAAACTGTTGCTTTTGATAACGAATAGACACGCTTACACAATATCAAAATGCAGTTCTTCCTCTTCGTTGTTGGTCTTGTTGAGTATGGTGACACGCCATTGGCTTCTGCCTTCGTCCCACTCCATGCGGAGAACGCTGGAATTAAATCTAATATGTGGGTAGAGATCGTATTTCCGAGCCGTTCTTTTCATGTACTCCAAAATCTCAGACCCTGGGGAGTAATTTTTTGACCAATCTAGAAACGGTAACCAAAATAATTACACATTTGTAATAGGGAGGAATGTCAAAATACTTACTCGGATTCGGTTCGAATGACCATGAGTAAATGTGGCTTTCAAGCTACACGCACAATTAAACAACAGGATTAAGAATTTGTACATTAAATATTGAACATCTAAATTTTTTGGACCACTCACATCACACTCCACACCCGGATATGTATTCACCTGTAGAAACAGGATTCATATATGTTAGAAATTAATTAAATAAGTTCCTCGGCTATTTAGGATTTTACCAGCCATGTTCCTCCCACATCAGAATTTTCGTCGAATAGTTTAAACGAGCTCAACCCGAGATCTTTTTTGAGCTTAATGGCTGCAGTCAAGCCGGAAAACCTAGTTATACAGCGCTATGTCAATTATCGCTTTTGGTATAATGGTTCCAGCGGTTTCAAACTTACCCAGCTCCTACAATGCAAATACTAGGAGTAGAACCGTCTGGAAATGTGGCTCTTCCCATTCTCGAGTTTATGTGATAGTAGTCTTGAGGTAACTAAAACGAGCTGCTGAAACTGCGAGCTTGAATACTCTGATACTGCATGATTTTTAGAATGTAAAATGATCAATTTATACTATCGTTCAACAGTGTGCTTGAAGTTTAATCAGGATAAGCGTAGGCATTTCCCATTCACATGATGATACCGTGAGATGAGTGGGAGTGTCCCAGTTCCTATATGCTCTGAGAACATTGTGTCAAGGGCCATCAACTAATCTGTTGCACACGCCTCCAGATCCCTGTTATCTTTCCACTGGCCCTATTACTGACGTTCATTAATCAAATCTGACGTCGACATACTGGATCCGGGATACCATTTTATATTACATTTAACTATCACTGTAGTTACCTTAGGCTTATTTAATATTATTGGAATGCGGAGGCAATGTAGGCTGTAGCATATACGTTCCGTTATAACGCTTTTTAATTCCGCTAAATTCCAACTATGACGCCCATTCTTTGGTGCCGCTTTTTAATTATTGTCACTTCTGTCATTAGTTGTCGCAATCTGGAAACAGGTATAAACTTTCATATGAATATTTAGCAGCACCTCTGTTACAATAAAAAGAGGTAGGCTTTCAGGACAGTCTGGACAGTCTGGACACTGGAGAAGACAAGCTAATTGGATTTTGGAAAATAATGAAATGCATAAAAAAAATTCCTCGAGACCCTCCGACGACGCGTTTGGATTCTAGTAGGGTTTTACACTGTAAAATGAACGCAATGGGGAAGGAAAACAAATAATGCCCAAAATGCCCCCCAAAAAATTTTTTCTTTGCATTCTGAGTTATTTCAAACAAGCTGCCAAATGTTTGGAGCACACAATGTTCGATGTATCACTGAGGCCTATGGCAGAGCACGAAGAAAAGTAAATCGAAGGACAACCTAAACGAAGAAGAGTTTAGCGTGACTCAATCCGAAATAATAAAGTCTAAATTAAACTTTAATACTTTTAGCAAATAACGATCGAATTTTAATCACTTAAGTTCAAATCAGCTTAAGACTAACATTACATTTCGAAACTACATTTCTGGGTTAATATTTTGACCCCTTAGATTGAAATCTTCAATTTTTGAAATTCAAATATTTATTTGAGCGACCTAATATAGAGACCGTTCAATATTCTCCACTTTGTCATTGCAGTAGGAAGATTCGTCGCCATTCTTGAATTCTTGGCATCCATTCTTGAATTTCATAAATTGCTTGTAGGTAAGTTTGCACCATACGACAGTTAGAATAATTTGTTTTATTTTTACACAAGGTGAACAAAGCAAGGAAAAAGAACGTCCTATTTCCATTGGGCACAACACGAGCAAACGGAGAATCAGTTGATAAAAATGCTCCATACAAGGGTCTCTATTTTCATTTACAATTCCAACACTGCAATCACTTGGTTTTTACTTTCCAACGACATGAAGTCAGGAATAGTTGAGATATTTTAATGTTTCCCGATAATTGTAAACTGATGTGCTAACTTTGTTTAGGAAAGTGTTCAACGCACTGATGGAATCCTTCTGGAGTTCCATTAGAGAAGAATGGAAGCAATGTGACACAACAAACCTTGCAAAACTGTCACCACTCCTGTTTGAAAACCAGTTTTATTATAACAATTACATTCAACATACTATTCGAAACTCTAATTTGCTGCTTAGGAGTATTTTGCGTTAATTTCGTTTCGACGAGTGAGAATTGACTACAATTTTTTCATAAGTGTCTACACGTCTGTTCGTTTTTAAGAAATTACTTTGTAGAGATTTTCTTAATCTTATTAATTACTAAACAAATAAAATAAAATAGAAAATCACTATGTCTTAGAACTCGATTGAACTTATAATTACATGACGTGAACCAACAGTCATCCCTGGGTTCCTCTTAACTTTTCCCAGTAT
This sequence comes from Pseudachorutes palmiensis, assembly GCA_009869845.1. Lineage (NCBI taxonomy): Eukaryota > Metazoa > Arthropoda > Collembola > Poduromorpha > Neanuridae > Pseudachorutes > Pseudachorutes palmiensis. The sequence continues at coordinate 19,509 of VNWY01000503.1, read as the reverse complement.
TTCAACACGATTCTTCTCGCGTGAATAATAATAAATTAATTCTATAAAGAATACAACAAACGTCAAAGCGATGTAGCACCCAAAAATTACAAAGATGGACGTTGTATTTGTTCCAAGAGTTAAAACCTTTGGTTCTTCCACTTCTGTATATGCGTCATACCGTTTCAGAAAAAGATAAGTTTCATTATACTTAAGTCGATCAACCCACCAACTGTATATAGCCTGGATTCCGTTTTCAACTAGTGCCCTTGTCCTCTTAAACACTATCATCTTCTGTTGCCAGTTGCGGTGTGTATCAGTATTATCAGTGCAGTAGAATCCAACTATTCTAGGGTACTGAACATCTTCTCCTAGTTTCCAATGCTGTTCACTTTGTATTCGCTCTTCCTCCATGTTTGCAAATGCTTGGAACCGCCGTGCTTGATCAATAGTATTCAAATACACAAATCCTGTAGCATTACTTCTGGGTATCATCAGTGTCATATTTTCAAGGTCTGGTAACTTATAATACGGATAAAAGAAAAAGCTATGGTTTTGATCAGTGTTGCCGATTACTTGCGTCACCAAAGTAACTGAACCATAAAAGCAGAAATCTTTGTTAATTGGCAAGTCGTCGAGACGAAGGCCGTGTTCATGCTGTAGCTTTGCCAAGTACACGGTGCAGCAATTATTAATGTCTGGACTCCTTAAACATCCTGGATTGTCTGCGTCAGCTTTAATACCACGGCGTAAGCACGCACAATATATTAAATTGTCAAGGTCTGTCGTATTCATCTTGTTTTTCATCAAACCGTATTTAAGGTCTATTAATTTGTAACCTACTTCATTATGTCCATGCACAATTACATTGTTCAGTTGCTTGAAGTTTTCCCATGTGGATGTCCAAGGGGGTGGAACTACGAGAGCACTTGTAATGACACTGCAATAACCCTCAAGCCAAATCAGTGAAACCAACACACCCCACAATCCCAATGTCCAGAAATAAATTCTAACAAGTTTACGAGATACCAATGTGTTGGTGATGTCCGGGGAAGCACGAAGTAGTAGGGAAATGTTTACAAGCACGGCATCCCCCATAATACGCAATGGCTGTGGGATCTTAAGAATTGCAGCTGAAATTAGCAAAATAAAAGGTAAAGCCAGTGATATAAGGAAAGTATACAGCCATGTGTCCCATGCATATGGGGAAATGTACAGGTGGAAACCCATTGTTCTTGACACTCCGGTTTTTGTAGTGTATGACAGTGAATCGTCATAAGCCGGTATGAATTCAGGCCTATCGAAAAACTTGTAACCTGAAGATATTTTTATCTTAGCTTTAATATTACTATATGCTCGACCAAAGCTGGCGATTTGAGAAAGAATCATAGTTCCGTATATTCTTGGGGAATATGGTCCGGAATTGTCTCTCGAATTATTGGTTAAAACTTCGTTTTTCATCCAAATTTCAGTTCCACCCAATGCCTGTATATAAACGGCTATCAATTTGAACTCAGGGCGGGTATCAAGTCCTTTAAAGTATTCAATTCTCTCTGGAAAAGTCGAAGTGTCTTCCCACATGCTATTGGTTAGCCGTGTATAATTCTCTCTAGAACTACAGTTCTTCCAGAAGCCATTGACTGTATCCTCTATACCGGAGCCATCCATTCTCTCTATGATCCACACTTTACCTCCATTTGTGCATTCTTGGATAACATTTGAAAAACATTCCTTTAGTCCCGATACGTTGCAGTTGAGTTTAATAGCGTATTTCATTTGATAAGTAAAGAGGGTTGAAGTGGTTGAATCGACAATGATGTTGTTTGTGACATGACGCTGCAAACGCAAATGGCTGCGCTCACTTTCGAAGGTAGGCTCAGGGTCTTCAAGTCCTTTGTCTACTAGAATAAGAAAGTCAAAAGTGTCTCTGAATGGGAGCAACGCATGAATGAGTTGATACAACTTTAGTGTCGGGGTTGTTGTATCTGTTTCATTTGCAAATGTACTCCAGCTCGACGGTTGGATTAAAAAGTAAGCGTTGCAATAAAGATATCTCCTGGAACCAAGGTAAACATTCCACATCTTGGATATGTTAAAATACTCCGTGAAGAAATCAAACTCAGCTGAAACATTGAATGTTGGGAGGAGGAAGATTGGATGGCTGAAGGAATACTGAACTGGTTCAACCTCTGGATTTAGATATACATGAATCCAACATGTTTCAAAACGGCCATGATTAATCATTTGTTCAAATATTGCACTACTGCAATGAATACAGTGGAAAAGGAAAACAAAATATCCAAAATATATCATTTTGCGCAAGGTATTATGTTGCTACGACTCTGCTGCCGAGGTCTCCTGATTGAAACACCAAGGTCAAAGGTCAACATTGGGATTATATGATAATGTGAAAAAATGACCAGTACAAAAGTTGTTTGTCTCATCGAGGGAACCAACGTTGTATGACATTTGGACTTGTGATTTTCCGGTTAATTGTTATACAAAGTCAAACGGCAAAATGTTTTACACTTTCCGTTTCACTTGGTTCTATACTCCACCCAGGGTAGGTAAACTGTTTATTTCAGCGATTTCAGAGGGTACTCTCACGACAGCAAAAGTGCATGGAGGTTGATGGTAGGAAAAAAAGGGCCGACTTTGTTTTCATTTTGGTACTCTCACGACAGCAAAAGTGCATGGAGGTGGATGGTAGGAAAAAAAGGGCCGACTTTGTTTTCATTTTTGTTGATCATGCGCAATCAACAACTCTGAAACCTAAAAAAAATGATTTGCGCATGCTAGAAGGAGATCGTCAACATCAATCTACCTCTGGTCATTTGCCAGAAGCTGAAGGCGACATTGCTGATGATTTTCTAGCTTTGATAAGATCAAAATAAAAACCTTGGAACCTTGAAGTTTCCAATTTCAAAAAAATCCAATGGCAACGCATTGGCAACGGTCCTTTTTTTTTTCCTACCATCAACCATGCACTTTTGCTGTCGTGAGAGTACCCTCTGAAATCGCTGAAATCAACAGTTTACTTACCTGGGTGGAGTATTAGAAACAAGTGAAACGGAAAGTGTTTTTTCCGCTACTTTATTGTATTGTGTTGCCCTTGGTAATTTTTTCACAATTAATTTACAGGTGTTGAATTCCCTGTCCGCCTGAGACGAAAAAGGGCATCCATCATTTCGACCTGAGGTTGTCAAGACAATTTCGAATTTTGCAAATTTTTTTTTTTTTTTTTTCGAGAAGTAAGGTGCCTTTTATTTAATGAATTTTGCAAAGGTTGTAACCTAGGTCATGTCCGTCTTAATTCGGATTTTGGTTTTAACCAGTGGTTTTCTTGATTTTTCCGTGATTAAATTGATTCACATTAAAACTGAATCCAAACTACTAAGGAAGACAAGAGGCGTTGGAGATTCTGAGCAAAAATTAATTAGCTGGAATTTGAATGTCCATTTTGTGCGCGGTTTTCTCAGCTATTGGTGTAAACAGCTTGTTATTTACACGATGGATGCCCTTGTTCGTCTCTGGCGGTGAATTCATTTAAGATTTACGTACAGGAAAAGCAACCGTGGCAGATAGTAATATTGCGGGTTTCACACTAGAAGAATTGCCAAGGTTCTCAATATCCTTCAATACCTCAACAGTGAAACAAAATAGAATAGGAAATTCTAGCCCAAATTACCGGTTTTACTTTGGATTCTGAGTTATTGCAAACCAGCTGCCATTACATCTATACTGCACAATGTTCGATTAACACTGAAGGCTTTAGCAGAACACGAGGACAAAGTCATTCGAAGGACAATCTAACGAAGACGAAGAAAAGTTTAGCGTGACTCAATCCGAAATAATAGTCTAATCATTAAGCTTTAATACTCAGCAAATCACGATATAGTTTTAATCACTTAAGTTCAAATCAGCTTCAGACTACAGTGTGAGGTAAATACCCGTATGGAGGGATTTATCCCTCTATGAGGGGATTTATCCCTCTATACGGGGACCTTCTGCCGCACAAAAGTAGCGGGAAATCAAAAAACCGCACCAAGATCCCCCTATAGAGGGATCTCGCCGTAAAAGTCTGAAAAATCGATGTTGCCAGCTGAAAAACGGTGTTGCCAGCTCCTCCGTTCCGATAGTTTTCTCCCTATAACTTTTGACTGGAGCAAAATTTTTAAAATATCTGACGGTGAAAACTAAGATAATTTTATCCTTCATCTAATGCCCAACATTTTAGAATTTTCTGACCACGGCTTACACGTTGACTGGAGCAAAATTTTTAAAATATCGGACGGTGAAAATTAAGATAATTTTATCCTTCATCTAATGCCCAACATTTTAGAATTTTCTGACCACGGCTTACACGACCCCGCCTAGAAAAACCCGTCGAAATCCCCTAATAGAGGGATTTATCCCCTAATAGAGGGATTTATCGCCCTATAGAGGGACTTATCCCTCAATACGGGGTTCTGTTCTAAGGGGATCTTTGCCGCACTCCAAGATCCCCCTATAGGGGGATATCTCACACTGGACTAGTAACTACATTTTTGGGTTATTATACTGACAATCTGGTCTGGGTCTGAAATCTACAATTCTTCAAATTCAAGTATTTATTTGAGCGACCAAATTAGAGTGGAAAATGCCAGAATTTAGCCCCTTCAGCTTTTCCAATAATTCTCTACACTATTAATGAATATTAAACTTTCACAATTTCACAAAAAACAATCACAATTCACCACTCAATGTCCAAGACATAATCACTTAGATTTAGATCAGAAGCATTAAAATAATTACAATCATTGGTTCATCTTTTGACACTGAATGCTGCATTAGTACTGAAAAATAGTTTTTCAGATTCAAAGATTTATCTGAACCAGTGGGTCCAATAGCAGATATAGCAGAATTATATTTATCCATTGTGAAAGTATGACAAAAATTCTTAACATGCTGTCAGTATCCTTGTCCAATTTTGTACAAACAGAATGATAGTGTACTGCTTGGGACCATTTAGTTATGTAATTATAAAATACTGTAAAGCTAAACACGGTTAAACATAAAAGACAATCGTGTTGACAGTCAGCCTGTAAATTCATGGTCAAGTTACGTCAATAAATTAAAACTGGACGGTTTGTTAACGACGAGCACCATCAGAATTCCCACGATTCTAACCACTTGAGTCCATTCATAGAACTGTTCTTTTCAGATGCGAGTGGCCCACTGCTTCCATACGACAATGGTGCAAACAAGTAGAAACTGTAAATACCAAAAACAGACTTGTTTTCAAAGAAACGGATAATAATCGATTTGATGCTTGGCTTACCTGTAGGCAATGGAGGCGAGCGTGACTCCTTGCAGAAAATGGAATGAGATATTTGGTTCCAAAACCTTGATGAAACTGGAGCTAATGGATTGGAACAAGTAGTCTAGCACCACGCCACTTAGCATGGAAGAAAACAAGAGCGCTGGAAAGTAATGATGGAAATACAGGACACGGCCCATTGTGTAAAATGGCAAATAGTGAAGAGCCCATCCTACAAAGAGCCAACCACAAGCCCACACCGTTCGCTTTCGGCGTTCTGGAAAGTAAAATCAACTGAACACTAGTTCCATGAGACACTTCTTTCGCTCTTACCTGAATCCTCGATCGATTCGACGATTCCCCGTTGTGTTTTCCAACAATGGGATATATAGACGACTCCAAAGATGAGCAGTAATGCCAAATTGGCCCACCAAATAATTGGATTCCCAAGCAAGTAGACCCGGTATGAATTCCCTGAGAAATATTGACCCTGAAACCAAAAATAGGACATAGGAAAAGTCCATAGTCGAATTCATTCAATTCTGCCTTACCCTATAGTTGATTGGCCACTGCCAAGGCCTAGAAGTGACTTCTCCTTCCTTCGGCTTCAGTCCTGCATTTCCTTCGAACATAATTGTATGTGATTCAAAGAATTTTTCGATGAAGCTGGGAGCATGAACTCGGAAACTGATGTTCGGCACTGTAAATTAATAAACAATAATTCATTCAAACTGCACTAATATTTATCCTGTGCTATTGCGTTACATCGTGGAAAATAATTTTCCTCCACATTCCAGTATGTATTTTTCTTTACATCTCGATGACTTGGGCTGCAGGCTACTTCCATTTGCTCATAAGCCCACTTTGGCAATTGCTTTCCAGAGCCAGTGAGGACGCAGTTTTGCAATTGATGGAAGAAACGTATTCGCGTGCTCACTACGCTTATGGGGTCCCCTGGCTTCCCACCCACTGATTCGATCCGCCAAATGTCATTCGCATCTCCAGTGCCATTCTGTAAAAAAAATTCAGTGCAAATGAATATTTTTAAGGTCTACATGTTTTAAGCCGGCGGTGTCTGACCTCGCCATAGCCGGTGACTTGGTACAACTTTTTGCTAACAGGGGCTACAACACGGTGTCCATGAAGGTTTCGCCTTGTCACCAAGTGTTCCAGCCGAATCAAATCTCCACTGCGAACCAGCTCAATTGGAAGCGAGGTATTCGTCAATGACGGCGAGGGATCTTCGTTGAATTTTTTGACGATCCATTTGTTATTGTCGTCCTTATGGGCATACGTTGTGATCTGAAGGGTTGAGATTAAAACAAGAATTACAAAATAATTAAATCGAGGGACCTTTGTTACCTGCTGCTGTCGTGCTCCAACTCCTTCCGGGTATAAATGCCAGTGAGAATGCAAGTAACCCCCACCAGTACGTTGTGTTTTGATTGTAATTTTAGCACCATAAGCAACTTCTCTTGGCATACTTGCATTGTACAAGGCGTTACCAATGAGTTGTGACTGGAACCCGGAACTGTAAAATCCATCTCCGTTTCCACTGAGGAAAAAATTTTTTTATTTATAGGCAATTTAATCTTATTTCCGTAGATGTACCTTCGATTGAGCACCGTCAGATGAACGTAAAAGAAACTGACGTAGAGACAAATTGGAATTCCAATGAGGCAAATGCCCCGTGCGACGAAATGCTTTACAGTGTGAGACTGCAAAAGAGTTTTTGTTAATAAAGCATCAGCAAAATCTTTCCGCACATCTTACAATTGGTTTCGAAATGTCCCCAAGTATTTCCCAAAGTTCAGCCAAGGTACGAAGTCCCACGTAGAATACGGTGAAGAGTCCTACGAATTTGACACTGATGGCACAAGTCAGGAAAATTCCAGTCGTTGTCAACCACGCCCACCATACAGTTGTAAATGCCCTGCAAAAAGTCCCCATAATTATATCTGTTACGTTGATGATGAAATGATAAATGAAACTCACCGATCTCGATAAGACTCAAACTTAAACGAGGCATAAATAGAAGCATTGATGAAAAACAAGAGAATTGGATCCAGGAGTATGTACTGTGTTAACGTCACAAGGCCCACGTCCAGCAATATGAGAGAAGCCGCTAGGCAAGCGGCGGTGGAAGACTGTGTCATTTCCCACACTGTCAAGTAAGACACCGGGACCAGCAGTGAACCCAAAGTGGTACAGCCCTATAAGCAAAATTTCATTAGAATGAATAATCGCTTTGACTTTTGAGCATACAATTCTCATCCCCAGGTAATTCGTCTCATTGTACTTTTGTCCAGGGGTTTCGAATGGAAACGTCCCGTCGTACCCAGTCATGTACCCAAAGAGTCCAATCATCATCTGAAAAAGTGAATAATTTATTACACTCCTATATAAAGGCTTAAAATACACGGCTCCACTACCTTCCCCAGTGGCGGATGAACATCAAAGAAGAACGTTCGATTAATGTACCAGCTACCCATTTTCCCAAAGTGAGTTTCATCCCAACATACATGCCTTGGTTCCTCCACTGTGTGAAACCGTGTTAGGACTCCGGCGGTCAGGATAATCAGGAAAAGTGTCCATGACCATTTCCCATGAGCTGCAGTAGTGCCCTCATTTCCACGAACTACATCTTTGGCTTCTTCTTGAATTAATGGCGGAGGCACTTTTGACCCATCGGGCTTTTTATGAGAACTTCCTTCAGTGTAGTCTCCCTTCTTAAGCTCACCGTGACCTCCAGTTCTGTCGGTTTCATTTGCAGCAGCTTCATTTTTCAGTCTTTTTTTCACTGTTCCACTGGAAGCAGGTTCCCTAGAAGAATATAAATTGTTATGAAAACTGCAAATTAAAAAAAATGATTTCGCTGGCTTACATTTGATTATGTATTTAGATGTCTGAGTTATTGTGCTGCACTGTAGGCCGCTATGCTGAATTCGATTGAAATAGAAAAGTCAAAGGTGCCTGACCTCTGGAATTCTCGATTACTTTCATGATAGACTTTACTTTATCACAGGGAGGTTGATTTTGCCCTTGGCGAAACATCCTGTCACCGTATCCCAAAAGAAACAATTTGGACATTGCCCTCCTGCATTGTTCGAATGCGTTGTTGGAATTTAGCAAAAAAAGGCAAGAACATGAACCGGGTTTCCCATTTGTCTTTTGTCTCGTCTTGGACCCAAACCAAAGCTCCAGAAAACCCGCATTTTCGGTGCGGTAGTAAGTTATAAGATATAGGAACATGGATTATGGCAAATAAAGTTTATCCGGAATCATCAAAAGCTTAGTTTTCCATATCTTAATCTCGGGGATTACATTTTTTATATGCAATTTACAGCAAAATGCTACTCTCGAGCCCTCGATAGGCATTAACATTTTTGACTCACGGTTTCGTACAGTTCTAATGAAATCCATGACTCTCATAATGAAGTTAATCTTATCAGTAACATTGAATATAACTAAGGCTGATAGAACGGTACTTTATTCATTGTGTGAACCCATTTTGCAAGACGTGTTAGTTTCACATAAGTTCTGGGTAGCACAAATATTTTCAAGATGCTACTTAAGTTACTGCTATTAGGAATTGTAGTCTACCCCAGTGCAGCAAGCAAAGATGACGCATGCGCTGCATCAAAAGATGGATTCCCGTCTGACGTGTGTTCCTGCTACTCTGGACGGAACATGATAGAGTGTGTGACCGGTGTCATCGGAGAACCGTGGAACATCAAGCGTACTTTTGATGAAATTGAACGAGCAGTGGGTGACAAGAATTACGTTTTTGATCAGCTCTCATTGAAGACACCGCAATATTTCCACAGAGTTCAGCCTATAAAGGAAAATACAATCGCTGGACTCAAGTTCAAGACCATTTACATTTACAGTGAAGGCAAATTCAGCAGTATTGATCCCAATGCTTTTCCAGGGACGTATCAGCATACCGAGCACTTGAGCCTGTCATTGGGCGAAAAATATGTTCACCCGCTAGAAACGTTTGAATTGGTGAACAAATTTAAGAAGTTATTGCACGTGTCTATTTTTAATGGAGAAGTCGCCATCCCGGCACGAGCATTTTTTTCAAACACGCTCCAACAGGTTACATTCAGTCGTCCAACAGTAAAATCTATCGGCGCCTTTGCATTTTCTGGGTTGCCAAATCTGTCGAGATTGGATCTTAGTTTAAGTAGCATATCTTTGGCAGGGATTGCAGATGATGCATTCAAGAATATGAATTCAAATGCTCATGTTGATTTAACATACAACGCTCAACTCACCTATTTGCCTGAAGAAAAGTTCAAGGATTTTCTGGATAACACCAAAAGCACCCTTACGGTTGGAGGATTACAGGCAAAAGACGATGACAAATTCTTCCTTCACTGCGATAACAGAGTCCAATGGATATGTGACAATGCTGAAGCATATTCTGCCAAACTGAAAGGATATCGTTGCAAGAAACATGAATACGAGTTTATCTTTGATTACTGCAGCGGAAACAAAAGAACGCCACCACCACCACCCGGGGATGAATCTACAGGAAGATCTTCGACATCACCGACTACGTCATCAGTAGCCACGTTAACCATTTTCATATTTGGATTTGCCGCTCTTTGTATTGCAAATTAAAGATTGTTCGAGAATGAACCATTTAATTCCTCACAAATTATTGCATTTCTAGACAATATACTAAATTTACCCTCACTGTTGGAGGATTACTAGCAAAAATATGGCGACAAATTCTTCCCAAATGAATGCCACCGCTGAATTAGTACTGAAGAAATCAGTAACTATGTGCTGGGCGAATGAAAACATTTTTTTGCTTTTAGTGCACTGGAGTACTTTATTATTTATGCTGCATAGATCAAGGCCAGCAACTTTCCGAATTGAAGAATAAAATCCTCCTTGACTATGACATCCCTATTTAATAAAGCGAGTCAGTGAAGTTCTGATATCATGGAGAACAAGAAGCCAATATTGTATTCTTACTTTCGGAGTTCATGCAGCTGGAGGGTCAGAATTGGTTTGTTTTCTACTAAATTAAAAAGAGGATTTTGTATTGTACTGATCTAATATTCAAACTTTCAGCACTGGCCTACAAAGGAATTGACTATGACACAAAGGCCGTTGATTTACTGAAGAAGCAACAAGTAATTTGTTGTAATTGTATTGTGTGATATCGAGTTTATATGATTTTACATTTGGCTCTTATATTTTAAAGCTTAGCGATGAATACCTTGAGCAGAATCCAATGGGCCAAGTTCCGCTGATGATCATTCATGGACAAGTGTTAACGCAATCGGTAAAGACTTTGCATTTATAGCAAGTGGAGCTACGTAATTTACACTTCTGAATTTTAGATTCCAATAATGGAATACTTGGAAGAAAGTTATCCGGCAAATCCACTACTTCCAGCCGATCTTTCGTTGAAATTCAAGGTAGTTTGTGATATTGGCTTATCCAAAGCACTCGTCGTAAGTGGATTTCATTAAGAATGCATTATTGGACAGGTACGAGAAATCTGTGAAATTATTGGCTCTGGAATTCAACCAATCCAAAATTTCTCTGTCATTATGAAGTACTCTCCGGATGACGAATCAAAAAGGGTCGACTGGGTCAACCACTGGATCGTGAAAGGCTTCATAGGTGAAACTCAACCAATGAAATCCAAAATTTCAATGCAATTAACCTCCTATTGGATTTCAGCTTTGGAGAAAGTTCTCGCTAATTCGGCGGGGAAGTATTGCGTGGGCGACAATGTGACAATGGCGGACTGCTGCCTCGTCCCTCAAGTATTCAATGCAGTCAGGTCAGTCGGTGACGCTAATGCTTATAAAGTAATGAACAGCGTGCTGATTGATTATATTCACGTTTTGAAGGTTCAAAGTGGATCTAACCCCTTATCCAACAATTGTGCGAATCAACGAAGCACTATCGCTTCTCGATCCTTTCAAGGTCGCACATGCTCATGCGCAGCAAGATTGTCCGCAAAATTTCAAAGTTTAAAGACAATGGAATAAAATTGCTCATTTTGAACGAGATTCTGAAGAATTGGTTCGGGTTTTTACTGCTTCGTGACACTTAAATTACAATGTTACAATTCGGTTGTAATAAATAAATTAGTAATAAATAAATTCGTATCGAGAAACGTTGGGATGGCTCAAGGCATATAGAACCAGGCTTGGTTTGGTTATCCTAGAATGGCAGCATAGCCGTGGTCGTCTTCGCGATTGCGATGACGAGTAACGCTGTGTGGTCGATGTTGATAGTATCTACGATGAGGTTGAAAAGGACCTCTGATGTATCGACGGCGTATTGGATAATAGCGTCGGTACCGATGAAAACGATTAAAAAACGTCTTCCCTTGGCGTTCTCCTACCGATTCTTCTTCTGCTTGAGTTTCAGATAGGACCACGATGACCACAAGAGTGACCAACAATGCCCATGATATCATGAATTTTGCTCCCATTGCTACACTGTCTCTCTGCTTCAACAATTACGACTGATTCACTGCCCGGTTCGACACAGTTTCCTTTATGTGAACTCCTTTGTGGTTTTCCTGGAAGTGACTTTGGTGACTGGTCCCAATCCCGTTGGCTGACAAGAGCTTTGTTGAAGACCTCATTCTTTTATACTCTGTGACTAAACGGCGGACTCACTTTCTTCCGGTGTCATTGTCATTGCCTCTGTAAACTGAAAGATGAAGGTGTTACTTTTCTATGTCAGTATCATTAACACTCTCCAATTCTCTAATGAATTCATAAGGAGATCCGCATTTACTGAGGTCGACACTTTTCACATATTTCCTTGGAAATAAGCATGACTTCTTCATTTTGCAATCATTGAACTTGACATTTAGTCACTTTTGTCACATTCTCATCGTTGATCAAATATTAAGGTAAACTGTCAAATAAGGTGACAGAAGATGAGATATTATTTTGCAGTTTTCCATAAGCGAAAGTTCCTGTAATGATTATGAGGAAGTGAAAGTGCGTCAAGTCAATGACTCACAATTGGCCAATGCTAATTTAGATAAAGACTAAAATAACAGGAAAGGTTTACTCATCTTTAGTCGAAGAAAATTTAATTGTAGAAAAAATTATAATTTGTAAAGTAGTTCAGCAGTAAATTTGGCATGGAGGGGATTCTGGTTGCCTACTTTTCATTTCTTCATCTGATGAATTTCTTTATGTTCTTCCGGGTCTTTCTAGAACCTGCTCCTGCGCTTTTAGGTCTCGAGTAATTTGAAGGTCGTCCATTACTTCGCGCGCTCGGAGCAGCCCGACCTGGAGTCTCCAGGTTGTCGATAGTGGAGAGGAGAAAAGTCGTTGGCTGCGGAGCCATATCTAAGACTTTGCCTTATGAAGCTGCTGGAATAACTTCAACCAATTGCAGCTCACTGGCTCCCTGTTGGCTATAATGTAGATTTTGAATTTTGACATTCGAATAAATAGAGTAAAGATTGTTTACTTAAATTAAATGGTATAATTGGAATTATACAAAGAATAAATATGAGAACAGCAGAAGCCACGGTAAAGATCAAATTCTTGTGCAAAAATGGAGATTTTTTCCATGAAGTGGATTAGCCGATTTTAAGAATGAAACAAACGAATAGGAATTTTAAGCCATGAAGCTTCCCTGGTGAATTGGGACGGACAAGTTTTGATTGTAAGGGCCAACCGATTCTTCGTCCAGAAGCCTCAACAAACTTTGTGTATCATGATCAATTCCGTTGCTTGGACCAGTTGACATGGACTTTTGCTTGACCTCTTCCTTCTCCACCGATGGGAAGAAAGGAAGAGTGTAAACGCCAGTGTTCGGTGGAAGGTTAAGTGTATAGTAAGTCCCTGCTGCTGGCTGAATGCGAAGTCGGTAAAAGATAATTGTCATGATCAATCCAACGAAACAAAGAAGTGACTCCACCACACCACCGCCAATGACAATCAAGTCATAGTATGACTCGTAGTAGTAGCGATAGGCCCAGTTTCCAATGTAAAATCCTGAAAATAATTATAAAAAATATTATATACAGCTTCCCTATTGTGTAATATTTAAATTGGGATTACACATACCTCGATAAAGGAACATTCCAGAAATGTAAGTGATCAAATGGCCGTCAATATGACCTCCACGCCAGGTCATGTAGAACTGTGGCAGCATAGCCACCGCTTCCATGTAAATACTCCAGGTCCAGAAAATTTCAAGGACTGTGTTGTCATGCTTTAGCACCAATGATAGCACAGTTACTGGAAGAATTAAAAGCTCAATCCTGAAAGACAAAGAAGTTCATAAATCCAGAGCAATGTACTCCCATAAATAACTCTACATACCATAAGGTGTCGAATTTCTTCTGATAAGATGTCCTCATGAACCACGGAATGGTAAAGATTGGTAACAACGTGGTGGCGATGAAAAAGACCTTCATGCTGGAATTGTATGTGCTGACATAGTTGTCGAGCAAGTCCAAGTATCGAGCGAGATACGTCGCCGCATACAGGAACAACGACTTCCATGACACACCTTTTATGGAAAAATACCAAATGTTAAGTGGATTTATGTTAAATCAATAATAATAATTGAGAGCTAACCTGCAGCGGTTGATTTGCTGAAGAATAGTTTGTATGTCAGGGCAATCATGGCGAGGACATGAGAGCCATCGCCAATTGCTCGAAAACCGTTCATTTTTCTGCAGTACTTTTCCGTTAACGCGGTTACTAAAATTAGAAGAGTACCAGCTTGTTACCTCTGTCCTTCTGCTGGTCCTTCTGGTATGCTAATTCCGTCTTGAGAATAATATCTGAAAGGAAAGCTGCATACGGATTCTCCCGTAAGATCCCGAATAAGCTGAAAATGCGTCTCCAGCTCTAGCAGTCGTCACGGAAAAGTGGGTGGCTTTTTTTCGCTGGAGAAGATGGACTTTACATTTGCAAAAAATGTGGAGTTACTACACTCTGCTATTTTTGCAAATATATTTTACTACCACCTGGCTTCTTATTGCGATGGCTTACATAGGCTAGCGTCACGATGAGACTCCTCACCACCCTGTTTTAGATGTATGGATGACGAGTGGATCGGTGACGCATAATAGAAATTAGCAAGAAATCCCCATCCATGTTAATTGAACTTGTGGGGAATTCTTGATAATCCAAATTACTTCCAATTCCTGCTATCCTTCGACTGCAGAGGTCAAAACCAAGGCCACAACCCTAAAAATGGTTGATTTGAATTTAATTTGAGCCCAATAAATCGCATTCACAAAATATATGATATATAATATGTGTATAACACGCTGGAAGACAACCAACAGTCTTTAGCTATGGACGGATACTTTGTTATCGAAAATCGAAGCCTTGACTTCCTTCGTTGATTGCAATGCTGAGAGACCTTTTGAATGATTCAAAACTAAGGTGGTCCGAGAGAACTATTTCATTGACACAAGTCTACAGTTGAAGGAAAGCACATGAAATATAAATATTTGCTGGGGATTATTATAAATTAAATTGAACTCACATGAGCGATCGGGAGTTTGCCAAAATCGTGTGAGAACGATATCCGGAAGGGTGGGTCGAGACTTTTAAATCCGCCGTGGGGTAAGAGACTACTTCCTGTCGTGAATTGAAGAAGCTTCCCTCTTTCATCTTCGCTAAAGCCTGCAATGCACATCCAGAACCAGTCCAGAATCTTATGGGAACTCACATCAAAACTCCATGCCGTCTTCGTAAAATTAGCCTTCAAGTCTTCCAATTCAAATAAACTTTTTCCACACCACAAGAGCTAACATTAAAAAAGTCATGTTAATTCGTTTCTTAGGTTAGAGTTGCTATTTTAGCATTCACTCACTTCGATCTCATTCTCGTCAAAATTGATCAGGAGTTCATTTGGAACGAGGAAGTGAAGCCCTTTCCGAAAAGCTTCTACTTCCTTGGAAACTTTGCTAGCAAGTTTGTACTTGGCAAGTTCTTCGAGATATGCTTCCTTGTTCTCTTCAGTCACTTTCAGTGTTGCCCCACGGGGAACTAGTTCCACGGTTTTCAATAAGGCGCCACTACTACTGTATTCCTCTTCGGTGAAAAACAAATCCAAAGGCTCGACTGGATTCTCCAAAATATATTTGATTTTTCCGAGGTACAGCTCCGGGTCATCTTGTTCAAAGCACTAGAATTAGTAATGGACTTAGAATTCTTTCATATATTCAAGTGTATGGCCGTCCATTTGATTTTAATTCCAAACTTACGCGATAGTGCGGACGTAAACCTATAACTTGAGCCAAAAATGCTCTAGAGAATTTCCCATTGACCATTTGCTTCCTTCTATTTGATGTTTCGAGCAAACATTTTCCGACAATCTTTCCAGCTAATTCATAGTGTTTCAGCGACCATTGAGGATTTCTCATTTCTGCTGAATTTGGATGAACAAGACGGGAATTTCCAAGAGACGAAAAAAGTCCTTTGGGATCATGCTGGAACAATTTGACACACATAAGCTCCAGCCACTCCCTTCGAAGTCCTCCGGAATCAACTCCTACAACGTGTATTTTTTTAAATATAAAATAAAATATTAATAATCAGTTAAGGTTGAATACCTGGTTCTCCAACAAAATTAATTAGCAGAGTTTTGCACCAATCAGGCCTTGTCAAACCCGAGGTTTTAAGCATTGTCTGAAAAATGTCAAATAGAATGAAAATGGAGCAACGACGACTTACGAATGACCGTCATTAATTTGCATCATACCGAGTCCACGATGTTCGACCGATCGATACACAGCACTTTCCTCGCAGATCCTAAAAGTTGTATATCCGTTTGCATAGAACTCAGCTCTTCGTAAAAATATTTTTGCTTCGAAGCAAAGGTTTCGGAGCCTCCTATAATGCAGATTGTTATGAAAAAATGGCTGTAATTTTGTTTTTAGATTCATACCAATTCTTCTTTCCATAAATTCACAGTGCATGGCGATCACGATTCGAGCCACGTTGCTTTTCATCTCTAAAACGACTTTTTGGATGCCATCTGAGATTGAGATGGTATGGGTATCTGTCGAAGTGTTAGTGTGCATTATAACGATCTGGAAATCGAACAATTAAGCGTGAGGAAATTATTGTGACAAATTCAATTGAATAAGACACTTACTTTAGTAAGAAGATTGACTCTGAAAGTTGCAACTGGAAGTGGAATAATTTTCAGTACGTATTGCCGGACGAGGAGTTGTCTAGGTCCAAGGTATATGTAAACCTTTTGACCTTTCTGAACTTCGGTTCCAGTGACTAACAGCCTCGCTTCGTGATAGACCCAATTTGGATCGAGTTTATGTAAAATCTCGTCCACACGCTTATGTTCAACGGGAGTTAGCGCCACTACATCAAAACTGCCGTGGTGGATCACCTTGCCATTGTAACTGATTTCTCCATGAAAGAATCCGATTTTGAAAAAACGCACACTGAATCCGATTAACTGCCCCACTTGAAAGAATTTTGGTACGCAGTAATCCTGCCCAATGTCCATTTCCTGACCGTCGGCCTAAACAAATTTCTTTTAGTTCAACGAAAATGATTGTGTAATAAGTTTGAACACTTACGTAGCTCAGTTTAAACTTAAAGTTGTAGAGATCGGACGAAGAGAAATCACAAATGTTCTCAAACTTATCATAGGGTCGGATGTGCAATATCTTATTCGTATTGACTGGTAGCGGTAGCAGGTAGTCATACTTATAAGGAAGAGTTACATAAGGAATGCATTGACTTGGTTTCTGTAACTCTGTCGTTTCTGGATCCAAGCATTCCGGGAATATTTGCTTGATAAACGGACTGCCATGAACTTGCTTTCCACCATTATGTTCAAACACTGAAATTCTATACTTTCCTGCTTTGCACACAGTAAATGTACAATGCAGTTCTATTTTTTCTTCAGAAGTTACAACCACTTCCCGGAGGAACTGGATTCTTCTACGTTCAGTGATTGAATTGTCGTTAATTTCGACGCTCACTTTTTCCAGCAGTTGTCTTTTTTCATCCAAACTCAGGGATATGAACGTATCAATCACCTGTATAAAAAACGAAGTCATATCCACACTTTAACTTTCCAGGTTAAATGAATCTTACCTTTAACCTGAACTTTGCAGTTTCACCAACGCGTGGGTTTGGATTCCAGTCAAAGATGACCTCCAAATTCTTTAGATATTCATAACTAAACAAATAACATAGCCAATTGATGGCAGTCGTCATACACCGCAGAATTCGGTCGACTGGGATCCATTGAAATGACATAATACCTAAGACATTGAGTGCAAGTAATTAACCAATCATGTTCCAAATTGAAAACCAAGTTTTGTTTCACTTACAGACATAAAGAAAACAAAAAAGCCTGACCACGTCATATATGAAGTCCAGCAGCATCGTCACTAATCTGAATTTTGAAAACCTTACAAACAAAAGCTAAACAAGCCTAAAACACTAAAAATCACTCAATTTTGGTGAAATTGTAAATGTGAATTATGTAATGTTTACAATTTCGACTCCCAGCCCCCGCCGTTCCGAATGCTACACAGCTCAAGCTCACCATTTCCAATTCATCAAACAATAGAAATCAAGGAATAGCTTAAATCTAAATCATTTGAAATTAATGTGGATGAAAAATGTACCCTAATACGTAGAACTAAAAAACAGTCGGGACTTCGGAAGCTTGATGATGGGGATTGGTGGAAAACTATGTTAATTGACTGAGAATAAATTCTGGAACCGAGAGATCATTAGGTTAAATCGTAAAAAAATATTCAGGGTAGATTAAAAGAATTATAGTTTTTTATTTAGTGAATAAATTGTAATTTCAACCTCGAAATTCGCGATAGTTTGACGCAACCTTAGAATAAATGTGGTCTATGACGTACAAATCACAACACAAAATTGATCTCACTACAGTACACAGTAGATTTCATGGCAATCACCTTTATTTCAGTTGCATGTGTTTTTTCTAATGAATCAGGCTACATTCTTGCATTCTTGCATTTTTTAGAAGCAATCCGTTCGTAGTTGTTTTTATAACGAGCCGTTTCAATTCCACCAAATTTCAGTCGAAAAGATGGGATGACTTCGTTCGAAATCAATAGGATTGGATTGGAATCCGATGAAATACAAAGTGAAAAGATGTAAATATGAAAACACTTGAACGGTTAAATTGGGGATTAATTTTTTATAACATAAAGCCATATTTTATTGGAAATTCCAAGAACTGGCTGTCGGTATGAAGTGTTATAAATTGTATAGTTAAAATGAATTCCGTCATTTTCCACATGTTCAATCTTTCTTCTATCTGACATTTGAATGCGAATTGCCCTTGAGACCAAAGTATATATAAATCAGCTCCATTTAGCTTGGCAGCACATTTATGTTGACCACAGCATTAAAATTCCATAATCAGCAATGAGAGGCTTCTTGATAGCGATACTTTTGTCCTGTCATACGGTTATGGGGCAAGGTAGTAACTAACCAAGGTTATGGGCCAATTGCCAAGATTTAATGTTTAATTTTTGTAGATTCGTTTGTTACACTGTACGCTGATGACAACTACAATGGTATTTGGTTACGCTGTACGCTGATGACAACTACAATGGTATTTGGTCAACTATTTATTTTTGATTCATAATTTCTAGTAATTTTCTTGTGTTTTATTAAAGGAAGGAGCATTCGTGTTAAAATCGGAGCCTGCGCTATAGTTTCGGATCAAGATTTTAACGACCAGCCGACATCTGTCAGAACAGATATTTGTGTCAGATTATGGCAAGATGATGGATGCACCGGACGAAGCGTAGATGTACAACCACCTGGAATCGATAACCTCTCAAAACTAAAATTCAATGATAACCTAACTTCTGTTAGTGAATGCAAGCGGTTTGGTGGCGTTTCAGGTTTGTAAACTTTGGGTTTCATAAATGGTTTCTGAATTCAAAACCCCCGCTTCCAGATGACGTAGATATTCGAGTAGACACATCAGAAGCTACAGATTTAAAGGATTATGGTGAGAGGGTCAAAACTTTCATGCGTCAATGGTTTGGATTCATCCAAGGCCTTCTGACGACGTCTGCGTACAAACCGGTCACCAGGATAAACGTCAAATTCCCAAGAAAAGATAGCGGGATATTTGCATTAGGGAATTATATTGAAGTGCCTGCGCAGTACTTGCGCAACAATCCTAACGACTGGGGGGTTTTTATCCACGAGATGACTCATGTAATACATCAA